>JANWGL010005116.1:0-12432 GCA_025200755.1 Ceratobasidium sp. C01 | reverse complement strand
GATGAACCTAAAACCTAATTAGAACCTTCATGATCGAAAGAATAATGTTGGCTGGTGCGGACCTGAGTGTTGTCCATCAATTGTTCCACATGCGGTATTTGTATCTTGTATTGCTGTCTGCACCGCGGAAGCTTGGCAGCTGAACGTATCGAAACAGACCTGAGCGTTGGCGAGATAAGTTGAACTAGGTTGCCAAGTTAGGATACGCGTATTTCTGCTTTGAGTGGAAATTCTACCATACCTGCTACAAACACAATCCAGGTCCGCACTTGAACGAAAAGATAGACAAACGGGAGTTATTAGTATAAGATGTTAGGTTCCAAATGTCGTGAACTTACCTACTACTACATCGCAAAAAAGCAGCAGCTCGTGCTAAACATGTTTGGGCACAAGTGGCGCCTCCTCCAACGGGCGGAATAGCAGTTGGAGAGATCTGATCAGTCGTAGAAGACGCGCTCGTCTCGGTGATCGTGGCAAGAATACTCGAGGTCTTCGTGGGTTCTAATGACTCCGGAGCATCAGTTGACTCGAGACTGGCCGTTGACTCGCTCCCCACCGCAGCGCTTTGCGCTACTACCGCCCACGTGTAAAAAGCGAAGAGCGTTGGTGCACAGGAGAGGCGCATGGTTCAATGAAATGGAACAATGCCGCAGTCGAGTTGAGAGAAAAGCAAAAATGATTGGCGCTCTTATGAGTCCAACAGGGAGCTGTCTCGGGCGACCTTGATGCGCTCGTGCCTGAAATAGACACTTCTCACGCTTCATTCCTTGATCTAATTGAGTCCCGCATATATCCTCACGAATTTCCAATAACATGAATAGATGCACGCATAACACGGCTAAACAGAGCATGAACCTCGAAATATTATAGGAAGGCAAGTCAAGACTTGGAGTGCGATCTGGAGGCCTAGTTACTGTTTATAGCGAGAGCATCTTTCTCCTCGAACGTTGGCGAGGTTGCGACTGGTGGCGCTACCTGAGATAGGATACTAGTGGACGGAGAAGACCAGAGGGAGGGCGCTCTGGGAGAGGGTGGGAGAGCCTCGGGAGCCCTCCCTCACCCGTGGCTTCACCGACCAGCCGCTCGACGAGGGAGCGACACTCAAATTCGTGCTATGCATCTGCTCTGTCTGTCGTGCTTTTGGGCGGGCAAGTGTAATGAGATGAACGTTTCAATCCAAAAGGGGACGCTAGCATTGGTCCCACGTACTCACGAGCTGATCATTTATCTCCCACCATCTACTTAGATGCCGACCGAAGGATGTGCCCCAACGCCCATAGGTTGAAGGCCGACTAGATTGTGATGATGCCTGGTGGTTCCATTAGTTGGAGCGACAAATGCCAATCTGTGGTTGCTCGGGTACTTTTGTGTCTAATTAGGCCGTATAGACCTGCTCCTTCAGCAGTGACCAATCTTCAAGGATAGATATCTTGCATGGGGATAGGCGAGGACATGCCAGTTCATCTGTTGCAGCTGAGTGGCGCTAGATGTCTGGAGGAGAGACTCATAAGATTTAGCATTGGCGGGCTTTACGAAGGAAGCGCGCCAACTAATCGGACCGATATAAAATAAGAAAATAACAACAGAGACCCAGAAAAGTATCTATAGCCCCAACGTCACGGCTCCACCAATAACCCCCACGATAAACATCGTCCCTACAGTACCCCATCTCGCCAAGGCATCATTCGTAGACGATCCGCTGCCGGGGGTCGCAGCCGCAGAGCCTGTCGCGAAGTCTCCCGCTTGACCCGTGCGCACCGTCGTGAATCCGGACGTGACGGTAATAGCTGTACCTGAAAAGGTGACAACTGCTCCAGAAGTGAGGACGAGAGTTTGTGAGGTAACCGCTGTGAGCGAGCCGGAATTGGTTCGTGTACGCGAAGGGGTAGGCGTTGGAGTACGAGCTGTCGACCAATTCATTAGAATATAATGTCAAGGAGCGAAATTGGTACTTACATTGCCCCCCGTCTGAGGAAGTGGACGTGGCGCAGGCCTTATCGTTTTCTCGTCAGGCAGTTTCGATGGCCGAGGCCTGGCATTCAAGTGTGCTGAAGCAATCTTGGGCAGTGGTAATATAACTTTCACTGTTACGTTTGGAATCATAGTACTGAGTCAATATCATGTGGATTTGTCTCGACATAAAGACGTACCTTTTGCAGATACATTCAGTGTCACCACTAAGACGAAGAGAAGTATGTTAGCTCTCTATTACGCATTACTGGTAAAATTCGCCCTACATGCTGCTGCATCCAACATCGGTAGCGGCTTGAGCCAAACATGTCTGTACACACGTTGCGCCTCCACCAATGGGAGGTGGCGAGGTCGGGGTCGGCGGCAGAGTTGACGTCAATGTAGTAGTTTCGGTTTCAGGTGTAGTAGTGGTCGGCTCTATTGTTTCAGGTGCTTTTGTGGTCTCTGGCGGGTCGGTGGGCTCTGCGAGGTCAGTCGTTGCGTCCGGCTCCGTACTTTGGGTGACGGCGGCTCCAGCGTGCAGCGCTAGTGCGACGGCAAGCAAGAATGAGAACCGCATTGTATGGTAAACTCGAATCAGCAAGGTCGTTCGAAGGAGTCAAGCGAGAGGGAAATCAACGCGAGATGGGCCGAGGGAGGAACCAAGGTTTTTTTTATATTTGGCCCGGTGGTCGATCAATTGGGATGAGACATGGCTTGGCATCAGGGGCGCTGTCTGTTCCTGGCATACGAAAATAGATCCGAGGCGCCGCCACTGATTTAATTTGAACCAACAAACGTCCAGCTTTGTTTCTTTTCAAATGCCTCCCCCGAACGCTTTCCGAAAGAGTTGTAGACCATTGAATGTGTGTATGCTTATGAGTCCGTCTCAGGTGACTTTAGCTTGGCACCGGTGCCTCAAAAAGACACTTCTCATGCTTAATTCCTTGATGAATTTGAACTCCGCATCCATCCCTATGAATTTAGGATAATAATAATTCATAAACACGATTCCAAATAAATTAACTAAAGACTATCAAAAGAAACCCCGAGTCAAGAGACCCAGATCGTACTACTTGGAGCTCGGTCCGGAGGCCCAAGTGTAGTCTACAGCATGAGGGTTCTTTTCACTGGGCGTGGCGCCAGGATTGGGGACAGGTCCATGCACATAAGCGTCACACGCAGGGCAGGCGCAGTACCGACCTGTAACAGGTGATAAAGACATTACGTATAGAAACAATGCTATAAACACTTACCATTTGTGGTATGTTCTTTTGCGACATGCCTCAGCGCAATTTGCGAGATACCCCAAGCAACCATAAACATCGATAAAGTTGCAACCAACACATCCACTACCAAGGCTGAAGTTGGTTTGAGCACCAAGCTGTGGCACAAGTATCTCTGAACCAACCGCGCCGGACCTGGGTCTCCTTCACTCCCACTCGATATGGTGGAATCATCGTTTAGTCGGCGTGCACCGATCGGCAACCTAAATTCGTTTGTATGCGCGAGGAGGTAGGGTGCGACAGGAGCACTAAAGTCCACTCCGTTTGCGCTTCCGTTGGTCTGGATAATTTGCGTCGTGAGTAAGTCGGTTGTCTGGATTCGATTTCGTAACGCTGTGAGGTTCGTGAGGATGTTCGTATCTGGAAGACCAGCGGCAAGCGCAGCTGTTGATCCGAGGTCGACGAGAATAGCACTGTGGAACCCGATAGCAAAATTCTGGATTGCGCGGCGGGCAGTCATCGTGAGTCGAGCAAAAGAGTCGAGGTTCTTGCTTTGAGAATATGCTCCGTTGGGAGATGCGATACCGGTCAAGACGACTGGTAGGTCTGCGTCGGCTGCGAGTGGGTCCCACTCTGCCCATACGGTGGTTGCAGACATGTTCTGGACTCCGTCTGAGGCGGGCACTGGAGGAGCGAAAAAGAACAGCCCAGCGAGAACATCGAGGCCTAGCGCATAAAGAACAGAGGTGGTTATTGCTTCGGGCAGAGTCTGTTCGTTGTCGAGAGCACCAAGGGTATCCGGATTGACGATACCGTTAGGTACGCCAGAGCGAAGAGTGGCCACGGACTCGATGGTGAAGTTGGCAAATAGGGTCTTTGGCGTCCGGCACGCCACTTGCGCCTATAAAAAACTGAGATAAATGCATGAATTAAAGGTAAATTATACGCACACGAAACCTGGCCTCGTGTGTGGAGAAGTCCCCCCACATGTATATTCGGTTGACACGGCAGCTATCGAGAACATCTCCGCTGTAGTTAGCGCTACCGAGGGGCGCGCTGGTAATAGGATCCCGCAAGCTTTCGACGTTGAGCGCAAAGATGGAGTTCTGTTCACGGAAGATGATTTAGCCTCCCTCAAATAGATATAGATCAAACCTACCTGGGTCCTATATGTTCCACCAAGCACAAGACTATTAGGATCGCAATCCTTGCTTCGACTCTCTACGCGAGGATTATTGAGATTTAAGAAACGGTTTCATACGGGCACTTACGAGTATAGCCGGTATTCAATTTGTTTGTCCATCCAATGTCAGTCGACGAGGTGAACTCGTCAAAATAGGAGGACTGTCGATTATATCCAACAGCCGCGACTGGAGGTCCATGAGCAATTAAATCAACAGAAATGGGTTCCCAACTCACAGTTGAATAATCCGAGACCAACAAGAACGATAAAGGCACAAAAAGTGACCACCACCGTGGTCCACCTCCAGGGATATGGTCTAGGGGATGTCTTTAACAATGTAAATAAGATACTAAGGTTTCAAACATACCTTGTAATCGCATACTCAAGTGTTAGCATATCTATGGGCAACGTGGGGAGCAGGAGTAGGAGTGGGAGAGGGGGAACGATGAGAGAGGCCAAGGGATACCAAGCTGGGGCAGTGCGGGGGCGCCTATGGCTCGGATCTGCCGTAATCGATTCTTCACCTATGGGGTATTTCCAGGGAATAAATAAGATTGACGAATGTCGGGGACTTCGGGGAAATTGGCGTGGGGGTTCAAATCAGGTGATATTAGCCTGAAATGAAGCGTAAGCTATGTAGAAATCGGAATATTTGTTCGTGGGGAACTAAGTCCGACATGATACTGACGTGATTTACTCAATGAAGACTGGTGAGTGGAATAGTTGACCTAATGATGCTGTATTTTGGATTTCTTCAGTGGCCTTTAACTAGGGTGTTTGTGAGGTGCACGAGGATATGCTTTATAACATATGGAATTGAGAATTGTATGTCGCGGGCTTTCAGAGCCACCACTTGTTTTCTTTGTCTCGTATATGCGCCCACTTTCCTCCATACAACACTTCACACGCTGAATCTTTCTTAGTTTGCGTTGATTTATTATCTGCGCCTCCTCTCCCGTATGTCCCTCCGTGTTCTCATGGCCGACCCGACATCATAGACAGTAGCCGAGTCCTTTCTCTGTCCCTTTTCTCCTCTTTCTTAGATTTTCTTCTTCCCCTCATAGTTTCCCCTGGGCTCCTCTCGTGCTTTTGTCGGCGGCTTGCCTACCCACCTTGTCTCTGGTTTGTGCGCACTTGGCGTATCAAAACTAATAAGTCGCGTTCCCTCGTGCCTGTCGGTTACGGGGCTCTTAAATCACCAAGTCTCCTTCGTCCCGCACAATTTTATCGACCTCCACTATCTTGCTTTCTCTTCTTTATCATACATCAGCGACGGTTGCTGGCTGGTAGTTTCCTGGTGACCAAGCTTCGCGGTACGCACGTATCCCTCTGGGATCTTTTGTTGGTTCTCCGTGAGCAACTATCCTCAGAATCCATGCTTAATAACGCTCACACAGCCTCATATCAACTTGATTAAGAGCTTCTAACCTCATCTCCCTGGCCTTGGCAAGCTAGGGTGCCGGCATCGGCCTGGCAGCCCGCTGTATAGCCTCCGGGGTCATTCCACCGAGCAGATGGATCGAAGCGACTGCCTCCGTAGGAAATGAATAGTGTATCGATAAATCCAAGTAGAATCGGTGCGAGCATTGGAATAGGTCAGATTGGGTGCGAAATGAAGGATAGGTTGCCTGGAAATTGGCACCTTCGGTAAATTCATGAACCAAGTAAGAGGTAATTCGGCATCGAATTACATAAAGGACCGCATGCTAAGCAAAACGCAGCACAGGTTTAGCCCTTTTGAGCTGGCACTGCGTAGATTTGGGCTCGGTGGTGCTTTCGGGTATATGTCTTAGACCTAGAGATTAACCTGGTAAATATACAGATGGAATGCATATATTACCCGGATGAACGTGTGGGGCAGCTATCAGCGTCCCTCCTCTCCTCGTGCTTCGTAACAAGCCATCGTCGAGCTCGAATAACTTCCGATGAACTTCTTTGGGCACATATGTTTCTTTCTCTTTGGTTTGTGGATTACTCTGCCTGCTCTAACATCCGCGGCAGACCCCTCTGTGCCATCGCCCGCTTCAAGTATTCCTTCAGTATTATCCACGATGTCAATTCCCACTCAGACAACTCCAACTCAGAGGGTTTCTTCAGAGCTACCAGAATCTACCACAACTACTACGATAATACGGGTGACCCCCACAGGATCCTCGTTAACCCTAATTCAATCCTCGGCGGCAGCTCCTACTGGAGGGGGAGCAACGTGCGTTCAGGGCTGCCTAGCTCAGGCGGCGAATGATATTGGGTGTAGCAGCTCGTAAGTCCAAAGGTTTTGCGATGTTCTATTTTCTTGATGTACTGAGGATGCCCAGCGGAGACGCAGAATGTACATGCGCCAGGTAGAATTTCAGTGTCATTTCAAACGTAATATGATCTGACTTATGCTGCTTAGTTCGACCTTCTTGTCTAACGCTCGAACTTGCTTTACGTCTCAAGATTGTGACCTCAGTGCGGTAGCTGGCGCAATTCGAGACCAAGAAACAATGTGCGGAGGATTATCAACCTCAGACATAATGGTTATAACTAGTGAGTGTTTACAGTTTTGCTGCATTGACTTGCATTCAAATGCGCCCTGGCTCGTAGGTACTTTCAGTGCACCAGAGCCGACGCCATTGACTTCTGAAGAAGCCAGCGTCCCTAGCAGTATTGCTACTAGCAGTATCATCACTAGAATGGTCGTTATTACTATTAGTGCTACCAGCACACCATCTGTGCCGTCGCAAACCGTTACCGAAAGTAGTATTCGCACTACCGGATCTGGGACGAGTTTACCTAATTCCGGGTTGCCAAGGGCTGGATTTGGCTCCGGGCCCGCAGTCGCTACGTTTACGCTTATTATTGGAGGAACTGTGGGCGGGATAGCCTATCTAATGGCGTAGATCTGTTTCTCTTTATTGTATTTCTGAAGCGGATTTTAACTAAAATAATCTTTATGTATGTATGTATCTCAAAGCTTTCGGATTTGGACATTCGTTGATCAGTGGTGCTACGATTTCTGAATGTTGAAATTATAGAGTTGAAGGTGGTATGTCATGGCGCCCGAAGCATCGTTCTTTTAGAGTGAATCCCATACAAAATGGAGTTGCTTTTTGTCTTGTGTTTTGAAAGATATCGGCTCAAACACAATGAACAATAACGGCGCAAGAAGTGACCACCACCGTGGTCCACCCCAGGGATATGGTCTAGGGAACGTCTCTAATAACATGATTGCACCACCTCGCACGCATCAAAGCCTTAGACACCCAGAGTGTCCCAATTACACCCTAGCCCCAGAAACCCCAGCGCACTACATCTTATGTTGACCCACCTTCACGACGGAGCGTCACCGCCACCTCGGCTCGCAGGGCCACCATTTCCTTAACTTGACGTTTCTCCTTTCGTCTTCCCTCGCACAAGGTCCCCTCTTTCGTTTTCGCTAGTATTTAGTAATAGCTCATGTTTTCCCCATCTCTCCCACCCGCTGCCCAATATATACTCTCACGCCCGCGCGCACTTATATAGTCCCCTAATAGCTTACAGTTTCGTTCTTTGTGTCTCGTTACCGGCCAAGTGTCTTGTCCTCTTCTCTCTCCCTTTGTTTCCCGCTTTACGTCTCTGTTTTTACTGTAGTGGTGTCGCGACATAGGGCGTAGCCCCGAAACGACCATAAATAATTTAGATTGAAAAGAAAAGAAAAATACATGATTAAGATAGCCAGGTTTCAAACATGCCTCGTAATCGAATATTCAAGTGTTAGCATATATCTAGACAACGCGGGGAGCAGGGGTAGGAGTGGGAGAGGGGGAACAATGAGAGAGGCAAAGGGATGCCAAGTTAGGGCAGTGCGGGGGTGGCTATGGCGCTGATCTGCCATAATCAATTCTTCACCTTCGAGGTATTTCCAGGGAGCAAACAGGATCGCCCAGGAGTGTCTCCCCTCGGGTATCAGGTGTCAGGAACTTCGGGGGAACTGGCGTGGCGATACATATCAGGTGATATTTGCCTGAAATGAAACGTAAAGTGTGTAGAAATCGTCATCTCTGGTCGTGAGGAGCAAAGTCCAGCGCGATACTGACGTGATTTTACTCCATGAAGACTGGTGAGCGGAATAGCTGACCTAATAATGCTGGATTTTGTATCTTTTCAGCGACCTTTAGCTAGGGCGTTTATGGGGTGCCTGAGCATTTACTTTATATTGAGATTTATATATCGCGGACTTTCAGAGCCACCGCTTGTATTCTTTGTCTCATATATGCTCCTGATTTCCCTCATATGTAACATCGGATGGGCTAAGTAATCTCGAAGGAGGCGGTGTCCTTGTCCTTGGCTCACTACATCGCCGCGGAATGTTGGGCCCGCCGATAAATGCCCGATCTCTTGCTAGCTCGAATAGAAGCAAGAATCAGAACTTCAGGGTTGCTAAAAACCTTCCCTGGTGTATACATCTGGAATTTCCTGATCGTTTCCCTGTGAGCAACCCTCCGAATCCATGCGTATTTACTAACACTCACGGCCTCATATCAATTTGATTAACGACTTCTAACCTCATCTCCTTAGCCTTGGCAAGCTAGGATGCCGTCATTCGTCCAGCAGCCTATTGTATAGCCTCTGGGGTCATTCCAGCGAGCAGATGGGTCGACAGCGACCGCCTTCACAGGAAACGGGCAGTGTATTAGTAAATTTAAGTGGAATCGGCGTGAGAATTGGATTAGGTTAGATCGGGCACAAAACGGAGGGTAGTTACCCGCAAATTGACATCTTTGCTGGACTAAATAAACCGGGCATGAGCATAACTCGGCATCAAATAACATAAGCAGAACCGCATGCTGAGCCACACTCAGCATAGGCATAACCCTTTTGAGCTGGCTCTGCGTAGATTGAGGCTGGGTGGCGCTTTCGGGTATCTGCCTTGCACCTAGAGATTCACTCGGTAAATATACCGATGGAATGTATATATTCCCCGAGTGAGCGTGCGGGGTAGCTATCAGTGTCTCTCCTCTCCCAACGCTTCGCAACAAGCCATCGTCGAGCTCGAATAACTTCCGATGAACTTCTTTGGGCACATATGTTTCTTCCTCGTTAGTTTGTGGGTTACTCTACCTACTCCAACATCCGCGGCAGGCCCCTCTGTGCCATCGCCCGCTTCAAGTATTCCTTCAGTATCATTGCCGATAGAAACTACCACTCGGACGACTCCAACTCATAAAACTCCTCCAGAGCTACCAGAATCTATCAACACTTCTATAATAATAGAGGTGACCCCTACAGGATCCTCGTCAACCATAACTCAATCCTCGACGGCAACTCCTCCTGGAGGAGGAGCAACATGCGTTCAGAGCTGCTTAGCTCAGGCGGCGAAGGATATTGGGTGCCGCAGCGCGTGAGTCCAAAAACTTCACGATGTTCTTTCTGTATACTGAGGAAACCCAGCAAAGACGCAGAGTGTACATGCCCCAGGTAGAATTTGAGTGTCATTTCAAGCGTAATATGATCTAACTTATGCTGCTTAGTGAGGTCTTCGAGGACAACGCTTCGGATTGCTTTGAGTCTCAAGGTTGTGACCCCAGTGCGATAGATGGCGCATGGCGAGACCTAGACACAATGTGTGGAGCATTAACAACCTCGGGCATAATGGTTGTAACTAGTACGTGTTTACAGTTTTGCTGCATTGACCTGCATTCAAATCCGCCCGGCTCGTAGGCACTCTCGGTACACCAGAGTCGACGAACACGACTTTGGACGAAGTTACCGTCACTGGCGGTATCGTTACTAGCAGTATCACCACTAGAATCGACGTTATTACCACCAGTGCTACTAGCATACCAGCTGTGCCGCCGCGAACCGTTACCGCACGTAACATTCGCATAACCGAATCTGGGACGAGTTTACCTAATTCCGGGTTGCCAAAGGCTGGTTTTGGCTCTGGGAACGCAGTCGCTACGTTCACGCTTGTTATTGGAGCTGTGGGCGGGATAGCCTATCTAATGGCGTAGATCTGATTCTCTTCTTTGTATTTCTGGAGCGGATTTTAACTGAGATGATCTTTATGTATGTATCTCAAAAGCTTTCGAACTTGGACATTTGTTGATCAGTGGTGCTACGATTTCCGAATTTTTAAATTATATAGTTGATGGTGATATGTAACTCCAGAGCCGTACTATAAAATCCAACGACATTCAATGTATGTGGTCGGATATAAACACGTCCGGCCAGGGCGGAGCCCTCGAAACGAAATCACAATCTTTGCAATTCGAAGAATAAACATTAGTTTGTGCATGATTGGGTGTTTGGCAACAATTGTTCCGCATGCGGTATTTGTATCAAGATAAGTCCAACAAACTCCTTTCTCGGATAACTTTGATATATGCGGCACAACTGATTGCATAATGTATACGAAAGTCGCATACATCCCTTTGAACGAGAGATAACAATAATATATATAAACTACTGTACGCCTAAACAGACTTGACACTACCGAAAAAACAAAACGTCCAGTCAAAACCCTCCAACCGTACTACTTGGAGGTTGATCCAGGCGCCCAAGTGTAGTCCACGGCGTGAATATCTTTGTCACCAGGCGTGACGTTAGGATTAGGAATAAGTCCGTGCGTGTAAGTATCACACGCAGGGCAAGCACAGTATCGCCCTGTAAAAGACAATAAGGATTAGTACGTGGGGGAAAGCAATAATATAAGCCCTCACCATTTGTAGTATGTTCCTTCGCTACATACATCAGCCCAATCTGCGCAATCCCCCAAGCAACCATAAACATCGATATAGTCGCAACCATAACATCCACCACCAGCGTCGAAGTCGGTTTAAGTACTAAGCTATGGCACAGGTACCTCTGAACCAGCCGCGCCGGACCAGGATCCCCTCCATTCCCAGTCGACGAAGACGAATCGCCGCTCAATCTTCGTGCACCAATAGGCAACCTAAACTCGCTCGCGTGCGCGAGGAGATAAGGAGCAACCGGAGCGCTGAAGTCTACTCCGTTCGCACTCCCGTTGGTTTGGATGATCTGCGTCGTGAGAATATCTGACGTCTGGATCCGACTTTGCAATGCCGTGAGGTTCGTGAGAATGTTGTTGTCTGGAAGACCGGCGGCGAGGGCAGCTGTCGATCCGAGGTCGACGAGGATGGCGCTGTGGAACCCGATGGCGAAGTTCTGGATTGCGCGACGAGCGGTCATCGTGAGCCTGGCGAAAGAGTCTACGCCTTTGCTTTGAGCGTATGCACCGTTGGGAGAAGCAATACCAGTAAGGACGATAGGGAGGTCGGCGCTCGTGGCGAGAGGGTCCCATTCCGCCCATACGGTAGTCGCAGATAGGTTCTGGATTCCGTCTGAAGAGGGGACCGGAGGCGCGAAGAAGAATAGTCCGGCAAGAACGTCGAGGCCTAGAGCGTATAGCACAGAGGTGGTTATCGCTTCAGAGAGGGCCTGCTCGTTGTTGAGATCTCCGAGAGTGTCGGGATTGACGATGCCATTTGGAACGCCGGAGCGAAGAGTGGCCACGGACTCGATGGTGAAGTTGGCGAACAAGGTCGTTGGCGTTCGGCACGCCACTTGAGCCTTTCAAAGACTAAGTTAATTGCGTAAATTAAAAGGTAAGTCATACGCACACGAAATTTGGCCTCGTGCGTCGAGAAGTCTCCCCACATGTATATCCTGTTGACACGGCAGCTATCGAGAACGTCTCCACTGTAATTCGCACTGCCGAGAGGTGCGCTGGTAATGGGGTCTCGCAGGCTTTCAACGTTCAACGCGAAGATGGAGTTCTGTTCAGGGACATGATCAAATGTCCCAAAAATACATATAAATCAAACTTACGTGAGTCCTATACGTCCCGCCGAGGACCAGGCTGTTGGGGTCGCAGTCCTTGCTTCGAGTCTCTGCGCGAGGTTAGCTGAAGGTTCATGGTCTTATATCCATAACTACTTACGAGTATAGCCGGTGTTTAATTTATTTTTCCACCCCACGCTGGTCGAGGACATATACTCGTCGTAATATGACGATTACCTGTTATACCCAACAGCAGCGACTAGAGACCTGTGAGCTTGCAATTCAACAAAACCCAGTGCGCGACTCACA
>JANWGL010005115.1:394-27702 GCA_025200755.1 Ceratobasidium sp. C01 | reverse complement strand
GCGTATTGTCGTCTGGGTGGAGTCTGACGAGCTGCTTGAAGCGCCCTATTTCCCTCCCAGCTCCACAACCAATAAAGCATTAGGTGTGAAACGAAAACACGAGGACGAGGCGGACTTGAAACCCAATGTGGCGCGTTCGACTCCGAATCGAGTTTCAAGCGTAAAAGACGAGATGCGGCGTACGACTTGTAAGTCCGCCTTACTTTTTTTTCGTTCTTTATCAAAACTGAAATGTTTGGTAGCACCGTATTTCTCTAACTCCGGGACAAGTACCCCACTCGCCCACACTCGATCTACTACTCCCCAACCCGACTCCGACTCCGAAGCGGAGAGAGAACAAGTGCGAGAAGAAAAGAGACGCGAACGCAAGAGGAGACGTTTAGTGGTTCGGGGAGATACACCCGATGAGCCACCCCCGCCACCTGCGACGCCACGCGAGTTGAGCGAAGCGCTGAGGAGGGTTATGCCGAAACTGGTTCAAGGTGCGCACTTATTGCCTTATATGAGATTGTTTGAATTAATGGATGCGCGATGGTGTGATAGAACAAGTCTGCGATGACCCGTGGAAGATCGTGGTTTCCACTACACTTTTGAATAAAACGACTGGAAAGGTTGCGTTACCGGTATTCTGGGAGTTAATCAGGCAGTATCCGAACCCGCTTGCACTTGCGCAAGGTCAGTTCTTTTTCTTCCGTTCTATTTCGATTGGCTGTTCTTATGAATATGTGTGGTTGCGACACGGGATGCATAGCTGCCGCACCAAGTATAACGGCGCTACTTCGTCCACTTGGAACGCAGTCGCTGAGGACCTCGAGACTCATGAGGTTCTCCAATGCGTATGTTATGCACCCGCCCGCTTTGCCAGGACCAGGTCACGTAAACCAGGACCCGGGAGTAGAACTAGGCGCTGAATCTGAGTCGTTGGACGATCCAGGACGGTTAACACCACCCTCGAATCTTCCCACCTCAACTCAAACACTCGAACGACTTTCAATACCCGCACCGAACACGTTCTTTTTTCCAACTCAACCCTTCAAGCATACATCCCCGCAAACGTTTCCAATACCCTTACCCCCTAAAGAGTACCTCAAAATGCAAAAACAATCCCCTATCGCACATCTCCCATTCACTGGTCCATACGCGATCGACTCGTTCCGAATCTTCTCTTCCGACTTACCGGGCGGCGGAGCCCCGTCTGGAGTCGAGGCTCAACTTGAACGTATAGCGCGTTTACATATCCCAGAAGAAGATGAAGGCTGGGGTGGGGGCGATTTCGACGAGACGCCTGGGTGGTACGACCCGATTCTGTTGAGGGCCGATGAAGGCGAGGGGGACGAGTGGAGAAAGGTCATGCCGGCCGATAAAGAGCTCAAGCGGTACTTAGTGAGCCCTTAGATTTACTCCTACAGTTTGCGGACATTGATGAAACGGCGGGAAAGATATGGCGTTGGGCAATCGAAGGTCTGGCCTACGATCCCGAAGCTCAGACGTTTGAGCCAGCAAGTTGGATCTACCTAGTTAATATGATTCGCCAATAGGTTTGTTATACGCATATATGCAATATATTTATTTGTCTACGTCCCTAGCATTGATTCATCCCTATAAAAGTTCCAATACCTCTGCGCAAGCGCTGGACCCGAGCGAAAGCCGTGTCTCAAATGACTGTGTACATCAAGGATGCATACGAACGAAAATGGTATATATATATAAGTAGTGACACCTTAAACGTACATGAACGCCAAGTGTAGGCCCCGGCTAATGTGAGAGTACCCTACGCGCCTAGAGAGATGAGACGAACGAACTGCGCGATGGGAGGATGACACCGAGCGCCACGGCCATCGGACCACGGTAAAAAGCACCGCCGAAGTACACAGATACTTCCTACTCCAATGCCAGTCGACCCCTAGGCTTTTAGAGTTTTGGAGTGAACTTTTTTGAGTCCATGTTCGCAATAGCTGGACAAAGGCGATGCCGCCCTTTGAGTGTGCGTCATCGGATGTGCCAAAAGAAATCTGAAAAGCAGAGTATCCGTAGCTTATTATAGGTGAGAGCTATCATCAACTCCCGGCTTGACCTGGAATGCGTGTTTGACCGGGACCGATGTTGCAGTGGGCTTGACGACTATCAATTAGAGCTGGGGATAAATACGAGAAAGACCCGTCACGTGAACCGCGTTTGAACGGCTCCAGTACTTACTTTTGCCCGCCGCCACCACTATCATGAACATTCGAAAACTAACGTATCTGTTCCGGCGCGAGAAATCTGTTGATTTTCTAATTTCACTTCGTCTGGACGAGAGCATTCTCCGTCTACCCGTCCGCGTTCCAGTCCGGCGAAACCGGGACGGCACTTACACCGTCGACGTATTTATATTTTGGCAAGCGTTCGTTCCCTACATTACAGAGGACTCCAATTACACGTGCTGTCTGTTCGGTACGCCCCCATTTCCTTCTCCCGAATTTGTTCGCTAAAAAACCTTAGTTCGTGATGATTCGCACGACGTCTTTTTTGGGTCCCGGACCGAGAAGGGATGGAAGTCCCCGCTGCCAGGACCCGGTACCTATATACCTATGGCACAAGAACCTGTCTTGAAACTGGCTCATGTAAGTTATTATTATTATTATTATTATTCAAGTGGCTTGAGGCTAAACCTTGACGATAGCCTTGTGAGGATATTTCTGTTGAATCTTCCTTCGCCGATTCTTGCTCCTGCTAATAGTGTAGCCTTTATGTCTTGTAGTATCAATTCCATAACGCGTTTCCCAGACTGTCTGAAAAGCAATACCACCTAATTAGGCAATACCATTTTAGGCTAAGTGGTACTATCACATGAATCATCCTCCTGGTGTTGTAAGCGCCAACGAATACGTTTCATTTCTATTAGGAACTATTCCAACTTGTGGTAGAGTCCCATCGACTCGGTACTGTAAGCAAGCCTAATTATACGGTCCACGAATCGCACGACCGCGAAAGTACAATAAAATACGTCCATCGATTCCAAAGCTACAATATCATACATACATAGCGAATACAATACACTATTTGCTTCAAAACGCGACTTGAACTATGCCCGCCACTCCAATCCCCACACGCTTCAATCAGTACGTCGCTGCTTTTACCGGTGACGACTCTAAAAGCCCAGCAATCGATTGGCATTGAAGCATGAAGTGAGCTTCAGCTTCACCGGGGTAATACCACGCCGCGAGCGCCTACATCGTCCACGCGTCAATAGATATCCTCAGAGAACGGAGAGAAAAAGAACGTACGATGATAATATAAAAGCCGATCATGATCATCCCTTCCGACCAATTCGTTCGTCCGTCTTGTGTGACGGAGTTGACGAGGAAGCAAGCGCCGACTACAACGACGACTTCGAAGTGATCTGTTGGAGCGTTAGATCGTGGGTTAAGCAATGTAGAAATGGAGACGGGACGCACCAAAGAGTAAAGTGAGCGGTTCGTTGAGCGCCCACCCAATAAGCACGAGAGCCGGAATCCAGAACAACGTGAACTGGATACTATATGCATCGGAGCTGGTAAGTACCACTTCCGCGCGGCAAGAGACAAATGAACGAACCTAAGATCGATACTCTTAGCTTTCGCGAGATCGTCAGGAGGAGGTACGTCCATCGCCAACAAGTTCGTCTTAATAAAGAACATAATCGTGTTCAACCCATCACCGGCGTACGAGACCAACGGCAGAAGAATGAGGCCGAACCACTCGGAGGTGAAAATCTCGGTCTCTCGAACCGGCTCGATGCTCTTGACCAACTACACATCCGACAAAGAACGTTAATATTCCGAAGGAAACCAAAAAAAAAAGGGGGCAGAGACTTACCCATTCAGCAGTAACGGTCAACAGCCCAATAACGATAATCAACAACAAAACCGCCATCCACGGCCCAATTTCAGGCGGCTCATGATGCTCTGCCTCTTCTTCAATACGCTCACTCGCACCATGCTCTCTCTCGATATGCGAAATCAACTTTTCCCTATCGTCCGCTTCGTCTCCTGAACCAGCCGAGAGACTATACCCGCGCTTGTGGAGGGATCCGCGAGGAGTGAGGTCGTCGTATACGATTGGGTGTTTTACGTCTGGGAAGAGGGATTCGGCGTATTGGTCGTGGATGGGGATGTCTTCGACTACGATGTGTTCGCCTGGGGGGTTGTGGAGGTAGAAGCGGGAGCCGATGTAGCTGCACGCAATTCAAGTTAGAGACAAAGTAAAGAATAGAAAAGGAAATGTGGACCAACATAATGAGCAAGATAACCGAAGTCCCCCGACTGAGTCGTAGCATCCAATCCCGAGTCGCGTCCGAGACGTTCACGACGCTCGCTGCAACCTCGATAGCATGGACCGCCGCTTTATGCTTATAGTAATCGATCTCGGCGCGCTTCGTTAGACCCACGGTGGAGTTCCCTTCCGTGATATTCACGCCCACTTGCGCTAGCGTATTGTTCATATACTGCGGCGCGTACATCCCCGGATTCCGATATGGTAGCGCCGTAAAGAACGCCGCGGGGACCACGAGCGCCAAGACTCCGATAGTCAGCAAGCTCTGGTTGAGCTGCGTGACTTGCGGTTTGAGCTGCTGAGCCCA
Source organism: Ceratobasidium sp. C01 (assembly GCA_025200755.1). Lineage (NCBI taxonomy): Eukaryota > Fungi > Basidiomycota > Agaricomycetes > Cantharellales > Ceratobasidiaceae > Ceratobasidium > Ceratobasidium sp. C01. Next base: position 23,102 of record JANWGL010005115.1, on the reverse strand, counting down.
TAGTTTCGTTCCGCCTGTGACGAACGCCGTTCCTGGAATGAGAAGGCAATGCAAAAGGACAACGCCGATGACGGTCGACTGGAGAAGCTTGAGTTCGCATTTGACGAGAAGGATAAGAGCGAGAACGGCTTCGACGATGTTGTGGAGGGTGATAACGATCAAGTCGCCGATACTCTCGCCGCAATAGAGCGCGAGCTGTTCGCCCCCGAATTCGGAGATGTTCTCGAGCGGGATGATACCCACGAAGGATACTGGCAAGATCATATCAGTCCCACGACCATATAACCGTGGGTCTAGACTCACAGATGAAGGCGTACGTGTAATCCCACTTGCCCAAAGCGGCGATCCACGAGAGAGGAACGAATACGAACAACACGTTCAGCCCTATTCATTCGGTCAGATGCGGACGCCTCGTTGTGGGACAATACAAAGTCAACTCACAGCTGCTCATGACGATAGCCTTGAGACTCTCCCACACGCCCGGAACTTTGTGTCCGCGCTCCCTCACCCTCTCTCCGTTCAGCTTTCGAAAGAAGTTCCGCAGACTGGGTTTCTTCTTCCGTACACGGACAGCAATCCCGGACGATCCAGACCCATGCCTATGATGCGCGTATAACGGAACAGACCGAGTCCTAGCACCATGCCCATGCCCATGCCCATGTCCGGATCCATGAGACGAATCACCACTACCGAGGTGCAGAGGCGCAGGCACCGAACGCGCATGCTCATGCTCATGGTCGTGTCCAGGCGGCGCAGCGATCGACACTCGTTTATGGGCTTTCCCACCCGCAGGGGGAGGCGGAGGTTGAGAGAACCGATGGATATTACGCTGGTACCCTGGGCTCCAGGGGTCAGGGGCACTTCCTGAGCGCTTGTGGGTCTGCGAGGCGGGGAGGACGTGGCCTCGTGTAGGGGCACCTGATCGGGGAGGGTGGGAGTGCTCGTGTGCTGCGAGCTCCGCTCGTTCGGTGTCGTGCATTTCGTCCATGGATGCTGGATAGGTGACGCAATTGTGGGTTATCTCTTGCACGGCGGGTGGTGGTGGGAGACTTACCTTGAGACATGGGTTAAGGCTCGGGGAAGACTGGTGATGGGCCGCGCGGCGTGCGAGAGGGTGGAGGGGACATCTCGCGGAGCGGGAGGTACGCTGAGGTTTGGGGCGGACTCGAAGCCATCGTCTACGATGTGATCCTATAATCTACGATGTCGGGTTTATGAGTACGCCAAGGCGGATGGTGGAGACCGAGGGAAATTAGCCAGAGCGGCGATGAGAGAGGCAGGGCCGAGTGGTGGTGAGGGGCGTTATATATGCAGCCATAAGATAGAAACGAGGTGGGCAACACTCAGATCGGCCTGAATTGGCAAGGTGCATGTACGCACTGCCACACTCATGCTTCCTTGTGGTGGAATTGGGCGCCTAGATTGTCATCATTTATAATTAGGGTGCCAAGCCAAACCCCACTGCCACTTCCTCGTCATCGAATCCACCCCTATCCACACCGATCAACGCAATAATGCATGGGAATGTTATATGTAATCAAACGGATACGAACATCAAATCCTCGAAAGCGTTCGACAATGCACAGTAACCAACGAATAGCGAGTAGCATATATGACCAATCCAGACCGACCAAATGAAAAGAGAGAGATAGACAGTAAATAAATTAGTTCGAGAACGTAGGTGATTTTCGTCGCTCGTCCGCAAGGACTGCATCACGCCACACACGTCAGCCTGGTGGTTCCACAGCAAGAAGATATGCGGAGAGACTTACCCAGCATAGCTTTTAGACTCTTCTCCAACACAGGTTTAGTGAGAACGCTTGATGGGACACGATCAGTGGATCAGCTTCTGTTGATTTAATTGAAAACTCACTAGTTCGCCCCAGCTTGCAAGTATTCTTGCTGGTCCTCGGTCAGCGCATTCCCAGTCACGCCTACTACGAAGTCTTTTCGGTCCATCTTCCTCAACCGCTTCGCCACTTCTACTCCGCTGCATATAGGCATGCTACATCGACCGGTCAGAAGCCATCCTCGCGCGCTACGAGAGAATCCCCGACTCACTGATTATCTAAGAACACAATATCGTACTTGTACTCTCCCAGCGCATCCGACGCGTTCATACTTGGCGCTCCGGCTTCCATTAACGGGAACCCAGCAGACGACTGCGTTTTCTGTGACTGCGGCGTCGGAAGCGGAGCCAACAGCATATCCAGCGCCATCTGTCCATTCTCCGCGTTATCCACCGTACACCCCAACCGAGTGAGCATGCGCGTCATAAGCCGTCGAGTGAGTGCTACAAAGTGGAGATCACGTCAAGAACACTATTTAGCGGCGTATTCGGCTAAGCACTTACAATCGTCATCGACAACGAGGACACGGAGCGGTGCTAGACTCTCTCCACTCCCCACACCTTTGATCATCGACCCTCCAACAGGACCAATCGACCCGTTCTGGGGCGTCGCCGTTCCGTGTCCAGCGCTGCCGGGTCCAGCTCCGAGTGTAGGACTTCCTGCGCTCGGCCCAACTGGTATGCTCGGACTCGTCTTGAGCATAGGCAACGACGACTCGGACGGCATCGACCGATGCGCAGACGGTTTCGGCGACACCCGTACCTGCGATTCCGTCACCCCTACGCCTACACCTCCACGAGTCGGATCGGGCATGACGATCCGCATGGCCGTCGGGTCCGCCGCGATCCTCGTTACTGTCTGGTCCACGGGCCTCGAGACGGGTTGGTCCATTCCTCCTGAGGCCATAGAAATCGTTTGGTCCGACGCGACACGAGTCGAAGAATCCGACATCGCGAGTCTCGATACGGACGGGTCGGACATCCCCATGCGTGATGTGACGGGGGATCCGCCTGCGCTTGGACGAGTGCCTTCGGGCGAGAGTGTACGTGTGGCTACGATGGGACCTTCTTCTGCTGAAGCTTGCATCGGAAGTTGTGGTATGAGTTCCACCACTCCACCGTGTTCCTGCATAAACAAGTTAATTGAATAAATTGTTCTAATGAGAAAAGAAAAGTAAGACGAACCATGATAGACCTCAACGCACTCCCGCCCTGCAACGGCGGTCCTGGCGCAGCAGCACTCAACAGCGCCCCACTCGAAAGTTCCGACGCCTCTCCACTACTCGACAACACATCCCCAACCATCCTCACAGGCTCAGCACTCCCCATCTCCGCATTCGTAGACGGATACACCTCCGCCACCCCTGCACCTAGATCAGCCGCAAGGGGCGACGGCCCAGGACGAACTTCCTCAGTACCCCAGCCTGTCCCAGAGAAGTTAATAGCGTCCACCGCGGCGTCCCGAGCCCGGCCAGATTGAACTCCCGCAACAGCTTTCCGTCCGACACCAAGAGGAAGCTCGATCCAGAACGTGCTTCCGACTGCTCGTTTGGACTTGACACCGAGTCGACCGCCGCTAAGCGCAACTATATGCCTAACGAGCGCCAGCCCAAGTCCCGTTCCCTTCCCACCCTGCCTAAGCCCGCTCGACGTCTGCATAAACGCCGAAAAGAGCCGCTTCTCCTCCATATCCCGCTGTCCAATCCCCACACCCGTATCCTGCACCTCAATCCGTACGACAATATGCTCCAACGCCCGTCCCGATCCGCCTTCGTCCGCCGAATCCCCACTGAAACCTCGCGAAAAGGGGGGAGCAGACGTAAATTCTCCCGTCTCACCCGACTCGGTTGACGGCCTATCCTTCCGCTCCGTCGACGATCGTTGTTCCGTTCTGCCCCTATCCAACGATACCCGACACGGATGCTCAGGCCCAGGAATAATCAACTTGGTGCGTAGAGTGATATTCCCCCCAGACTCAGTAAACTTGCACGCATTACTCGCCAAGTTCGTCACAATCTGTCTCAACCGCATCTCATCGCCCATCACAATCCCATCCTCATCCGACCCATCCGCCATCCGCTGCGCCACCCACTCGTCCGCTCGCCTCCGCGCTTCGCATTCCCGCATGAGATTCTTCGAGTCCGCGTAGTGGCTGGACTTGGAATCGTATCGTTTCGCGTAGTCGTGTCGTTTTGGTTGGAACTCGTCTCGTTTGGAGTGGGATTTTTCGTCATAGTCGTCGTCGTCTGTGGGGAAACCAAAGTCCATTTCGAGTGCTTGGGCTCGATATGCTGCGAGTCGAGCCTGAACGTCGATCTGTTCGTCTAGTTCGACTATGAGTTGGAGTCCTTTTGCGCTAGCGCCTAGACCGAGGGGGACGAGCATTGAGCGTATGACTGCGTGGAACGCGAATGGTTTCGAGACGGTTTCGAATCGGCCCGAATCCTATCATAACATATCATTCATATTAATTTCAAGAGCCGAGGAAAGAAACGGGCGCACCATGCGATTGAAATCCAATACATCGTTCAAAACTTTGCTCATCATATTCAAACTTCCCTCAAGCGCATTAAACTCGATCTCATGTTCCCTCTGAATCGCATTCGTCCCAGCCAAGTTCTGAGCAGCCAACAGCGCCGTATTCAGCGGTACGCGGACTTCCTAAACGCACACCAACACCCAATCAGTCCAACCCACACAACACAAAGGGAAACGAGCTTGAGGGAAAGGGACAGAGAGAACGCGGGGGAAAGGGAATGCAAGAAATTGGGGAAAGGGAAAGAGAGGATGTCAAACTCACATGGAAGATATAACTAGTCAACCGCCTCTTCGAGTCCGAACTCTTCCGCTCACTAATCTGCGCCTTTTGCGTCTGCTTATACTGCGTCTTCAACTGATCCCTCAAGACATACAGCCTCCGCTCAGCCGTCTCGCGCATCCAGTTGATGTACAAGACAAAAGAGTGGTAGATGATTAGGTTTAGGATGTGTTTGATCCAGTTGCGGCGCCAGGGGAGGAGCTAGGGACGGGTAGAGGAAGAGGAATGTGTTAGCGTGGGAGTCGGATGGAATTAAGGTGGGTAGAGTTAAGATAAGAATAGAGTTAATGAGAGATGCGAGAGTGATTTTAGACTTCCAACTCAAAGTCAAGTAGCCGACACAGACGCAGACACGGTCATGGCAAGTCCCACCCAAACACATGCCGAAAACTCACATGGCCCATACACGCCCCCGATCCAGTAATGATTAATGATCACCGCAACGTGGCGCCACACGCCATCACATCCCCCGTGTGGCGTCAAATGTGGGGGAAGCGCAGGAACGTCATTCCGGTAGGCGATAGGGCACAATCCAAGCGAAGAAATGAAATGTGAAGAATGCGGAAAGAGGGGACTTACGAGTGCTCCTGCGGTACATATGAAGCTAACGACCATCGTGGTTTGGACCGTTCGATTCTGTTGCATTGCGAACATCGCTATTACTGGTAGACCTGTCACATAACTATCCACACATACGTTAGGAGCTTTGGGTTCGTGCGAAGTCGATAGGGACTTACTAGAATAGTACCAAGAAATCCCTCTGTAAACAATCGAAATGCGCCGGTTGACCATAGACCCCACACATAAACATGAACAAAATATTGTAGAACCCCCATCCCCATACAGCGCACGCCAACCAGACTTGATATATCCACGGCCGAGTGCGCGGCCAGTCGAAAACAATGAACACCGGTATGGGAACCTACAACCAAGCAAATCAACAATTAGCGCGCAGATGAACAGATAAGATAGAACAAGACATACAGTAAAAAAGGGAACGACACCATACACAAATATGAGGTCTGACCGGACATAAGGTTTCTGCGTGAGTCCGGCGGCCAATACCCAGTTCAGGACTATAACCAATCAACAATCAACATTCCATCGACGTATCACCTCGTCAACTCGGGTATCGGGACTTACTAAGGAAACAGCCTGCCCAGAATGCCAATGTCTTGTGTGTGTAGAACGTTTCTTTACGGTATTGCATTTCGGAGACGGGGTCGTGAAAGTGTAGGCTAAATAAAGAGTTGAGATTGAGCGGTGAGAGCGGGACAGGATGGGACGGGATGGTGTGACGCACCTGAAGAAACGTTCGATGACAGGCCATATTCGATATCTTAACATAACCATCGCACGGCTCTCGGCAACTCCGCTGCTGGCGCTACCTGTTGGGCCTGTTGGCGGGGTGCCGCTGTCGTCGACGTGGTGCGGGTGGGTGGACTGGGAACGTTGTGTTGATTTGTCCAGTGACAAAAACTGCAATGATAATAAGCAAGCGGGAAATCATAAGCGAGAGCAAGACGCACCTGGTTGTCGACAACAACAGCATCAACCTCGGTGTCATCCATCTCATCGTCCTGGTCGTCTCCCTCTCCGTCCGTATGACGCCGGCCATGGGCCCAGCGCACACTATGGTCTCCGCCCGGACCTGACTGACCCATCTCCACATCATCACTCGTCTTCTTCGGACTCCTCCCCCAAAACCTCCTAGACGTACTCCCCCCATCCGAAGTAATCGTACGCGCAACAACGCGGCCCCATCTCACGCCCCCACTCCCTCCAGGATGAACCTCCCTCCTCCGACTCCTATGAAAACGGCTCTCGTCGATATCAGCGCCAGCACCGCTCTCGTCCAAACTAGAGCTGCCAGTGCCGGTCCCAGTGGTGGTAAAGGGGCCCGACGGACCGAAGCCCGTCGTGCGCTTGAAGCGCGTCCAGTGGCCGTGCAGGGCGGACCGGTCGAAGCGCGTTGCTTTGACACGGGCGGACCCGGACCCTGTCCCGGTCGCGGTGGGCGTCGAGGCGGGCACGGTGGACGTCAGCGGAGACGGCGGGGGCGAGTGGGACCGAAGCAGCGGTTGATTACTCGGTCGGTGTACGGGCGGGGGCGGGCGCAGGGGCGGGTGGGTCGTAGAGTCAGGCGTGGTTACGTTGGTGTAGGATTGGTGTGGGGCGGTGGATAGGGAGGGGGTGGTGGACGTGCCGGAGGGAGGATTTGGAAGAGATGGCCTGGACATCGGTGATGTGTCGGTGTGTGGCTGTGGGCATGCGGAACAGTGACGTCGTCAACTCCTAAGGGGATAAATAAGTTTGCAACCACGGCATAGAACGCGGTTTTCTACCTCTGCACGCTGCCAGCACGACTCGGATTCCGCGCTAATAAGGAAAAAGAGTCGAATTAAAGAAAGGGGATTTCACTCCGATCAGTCCACTAAGAGCTAAGAGTGGAGCCGGAAGGCGTGGGTTGGTGCGCCTGCCAGACGCGGGTTGAGGTTGAACGCAGCTGACTGCCGCCACTCGGCACCGACGAACATCCAGCTCACGTCATAAAGACCCTGATCATCAGAGAATCGCGACTAGGCACCGCCTGAGATTTTCTCCAGCCAACCGCCGGCCCTCCACACGCCTCAATTAAATAGCAAGCCGCCTCGAACCTAACTGACGCCGCTCATATAATTTCCCCAAACGCTCTACCTTCCGCGCTCGCTGCTCCCCGCACCGACCGTCGACACCCAAAACGGGCCGATCAGATCCCAACTCGATTGAAGCGAGCTGCGACGAATTTAACCTCGTGTCATTTCCCCCCCATGGATTCCCAACCCTGCAAACTGCCCGTTTCAGCGCTGGTTTCTCCTCAACGATCGAGCGCACACATGATCTATGGTTAAGATCGCCACCCTTTCCCCTCGCCAATCCATGCGAGCTGCGAGCTCGAGGAGCTCCCAAAGATATGTCGCATGTGCCGTTTTCTCTGGCACACTCGGCCTGACTCCGCCGGCAACTTCAGACCTCGGCGAAAGTCGCGCTACATATTTATATATTCACCTGCTGAGGTATGCACTCGATGCTGCCGTACGCGCCTTACGTTGTTAAGATATAAAAATAAAACTGAATAGAAAGCTTGAATATATATCGTGCACGCGCCTCACCGGTTAAGAATAGCCCCAAAATCAAACGTACGCAGCAGTATAGAGCGGTACCCGCCCGAGGCAACCGCGCCCGCAGTTTCCATGCGATTGATTTCAATAACCTCGGGTATATGCGTCCTCGATTCTCGTCTCACTTTAGACAATATCGTCGGTTGAAGTAAGTGCGAGAACTCAGAGCCACGGAGTACTGTTATGCATTGTCAGTTCGACCATTCAACGCGTCCAAACTCTCGCAAAGCCCGAACTTGACCGATCCCTCACGCGATGCAATTTAAACCAACCCAAACTGTAATCATTTATATCCACTACCTATTTACCACTATACATAGCCGGCGAAAACATCACCGCAAATGGTCTCTAAGTTGTGTACTTGCCCCAGGTAGAGTGATAACCGTAGGTGAGTTCAAACTATACGAAGCTGATGCTGTTAATGATAAATACTGTATTTCTGGAATTATTACCTCCCACGAGAACGCGCTTACAACCTGTGACGCTGCCCAACTCAAGGAGTCCTCTGTGTTCCGATTTGAAGCGCACCCCTCGTGTGCACCACCCCAACCATATAATTGCAAGAGCGATCATATAAGTCCCGTTCGGATGAATAAGCACAAAGCGAAGAGAGCAGAGAGCATTATAACAAGCGCTAGAAGAGAAGAGAAGCGAGTCGTCGTATATTGGACTCGCAGGTTGGGAGTATCGGTTGAGGCGACTCAAGAGCGTATCATGTATCTCCTTTGTGTCCTTCTGTTCTCTTTACGGACTCATAAAAATGATCAACTGGATTTCCGTGGTTCTAGTTGTCGATCCCTCTGGCTTCGGCGACGTAGAATCAGTGCGCCACCGATGATCGCATTTGTGGTTCTGGGACTAAACGCGAACCAATAGGCCAGATTCTATCTACACGCGGGTTACCGCACTCGCACGCAGAACGGGATGTATACGCGTCCAACTCCCTATAAATCTCGTCTAGGCTCATGGGATCCAGTATAAAACCGACTTATCCTCAAAGAATGAACGATTGACGAGATGCCCTCAGGTGTCCCATTTGTTCCTCTCTAGTATGAGCAATTAAGTCTGGTCTTGGCCTGTTAGCGCACGAATGAAACCTGATATTGCGTTGGTCACATGGACTCCATCTCAGGATAGGGATACCGAAAGACTAAATCCTCGTGTGACAGCGTTGAGAGATGATCGAGGAGAGCTATATTAAACCCAACCAGGAGACGTGAGGTGTGTGAGGTGTGCGAGGCGCGACGGAGCTGCCTTCTCCAGGTCGACGCTTGGGCATTTAGTGGCGAGAGCCTTGTCAACAGTCGCAAATAAAGGCAAACAAATCGTCACTCGCTATGACGACCCCTTTATCACAATAAACTCTGCAATACTAGTTTGGTAGCATATATACTATCTTGCTGCATGTGGTAATAAGAGTGAAGTCCTCGGATGTATATGAATTTGTATAGACTAACGTGCGGCTGACACATGACGACTTATTCTTGGGTTACAATATTCGCTTTCATTTTCTAGACAGGACAAAGCAGCTACATATCGGAAATAACGCAAGTAAAATAGGCGATTCAAACATCACCAGGGTTGGAGTAGATGCCGAAAATGCCTCCATCATTGAACTCCTCGAAGAGGCCTTGAAGCTCCTCTGTTGACGCCGGATTGTCTGGAGATTTTTCGCAAGCCTCACAGATCGTGTCAAGTATAGTGTCACTTTCCGGCGAAGTACAGAGAAAGACCTTGCTCCAGAGTACTTCGGTGGTATTTCTGTAGCAAATCCCGAAAGTCCACCATGGTCCAGAAAAAGCGATTCCGACATAGGAGATGCTCGGAAAGACGCCAAACATATGCGGCATCTTAGAAACGATGTCCTCCCGCGCCCATGAAATGAGGCCCACTAGTGAGCTCAGTAGACCCTCTTTTGTTGTCTGGCGGGGTGGTGCTCTCTTGCCTTCCACCACAATGGGGACCCATAAGGACTTAATACCCGGCAATTCCATGCCAAGAATCCTCCTGGTCCTGGTTGCGGGTTCACCATAGAGGACAACGAAGTCTGGAATCCGCGTACTCTCAAGATCACGATCAATCGGAATGGTTACCACGCTGGATGGGTCCTCGGGCGTGTGTGTGTTTGGTGGTGTGTGGGGGGATGAGGGTGCCAATTGTGGAGGTGGGAGCGGAGGCGATGGAGGCGGCGGCGAAGGCGAAGGTGAATGCGAAAGCGAAGGCGAAGGCGAAAGCGAAGGCGAAAGCGAAGGCGAAAGCGAAGGCGAAAGCGAAGGCGAAAGCGAAGGCGAAGGCGAAGGCGAATCCGCAGCTGCGAGGAGTGCAGTACGAGCAGCTAGTGCGCGACTTGAACGTAAATTCATGTGAAAAATAAGCTCGTTGGAGTCGGAGCCTGTGGGACTTCTGCCGCTTGGAGGGCTTGATTCGAAGTCCTGCTCCTCGTCGTCAATGTCACCCGTTACCGCTCGGCTAGCAGTAAACTTCCATTGCGCCGATGTGCCAAGGTGTGAATGGGGATTATGGTTGGTCTTCGACGTGAGAATTTCAATGTACAGCGGCGAGAATAGGTTCTCGTCCTTGTGCACGCTCTCGGGAGGATACAGTCCAAGGCTAACGAAAAATTTAAGATCCACTAAGAATTGAATTAAGTACCATGGCAACAGCTGTTCAGTTACAATACTCACTGGAGTGCGAGGATTTCAGAATGCAAGTCAAGCTGGTCGACCAAAGCAGCAGTGAAGTTAGGAGCTTTCCCCCTAAGCGATCCAGTTGACAAATCAACTAGGTGGCGGTGCTGGATTTGTGTTGCATGAGATTGCCTAGCCCATCATCCTACATACGTCGTCATGTAAGTGACCAAGTGTACCTGGGATTGGTTTTGCTCAGCTCACATTAAAACCATTCTTTGTTGGAATGATTAAATTTGGTCTCTTGGGCCTTGAGAGGCGGGAGGCTTGTCTACGCGCCGTCAGCAAAGATAAGCAGAGCCAAACAAAGTTGGCTTCGTGACCCTCTCCATCACCCCTTGAAGTTTCCCCCATAACCCACCTATCTCCACCTCCCCGAGCAAAAAAATGACTGGCTGGCACTGGGCTTACTTTACACCCTTAACGGAACTAGTCGAGATATACAAAGAGGCGGGCGGTATTTTATTTGGCTCGGCTTTGCGGGACGCCGGACAAGCTGCTATGCAGGCCCGGAAGGGTATATTCTGCCATATTATGCCAGGCCGCGTGCGTGTTGCACTGGGTTCCGTGGACGACGTTGCTGGGATCACCTTCATCATTGGTCCGGATGACGTCGGGCTCGAGAGCATGGATAGACGTCTCCTTAGCCGATGTTGGGACATATTCCAGCGGGACCCAGACTGCTTCAAGTACACGGATGACCCAGATCTACTTAGCTTTGAACGAGGCGGCAAAACACATAAGCTATTATGGATTTCCGAAATGGAGTGCGCCACGCCCCTTTTCACTTGCTACGTCACATACTAAATATTGGCCTACATTTTTAGATCGAACAAGACCGCAGAATGGTACTGGGAACAGAAGCGCCGTGAAGAAGCTAAGGCTCGGATGGCTAAGGCTGCCAAAACTAAGACTGGATCCGATGTCCAGGCTGATGCTGGGGCTAAGGCCGAATCGGAGGCTTGTCGTAGTGCTCGAGCTTTTATATCGCAATTTTAGAGGCTTTTTGTGTCATTGTTTTATTCTTATCATGTATTGTTCTGTTCCGATTGTGTCGAAATGCGAGTGAGAACGTTGAATTGTGTTCGAAACTGTCGCCAGAATCAACCATTGACCGACTGCTCCCAATAGATAGACCCGACGGCAGAACAACTTCTCCAAAAAATTAGCTAAAAAGATTTCACTCTAACAACCTTAAATTGAGCTGCTGTATTGAGCCCTCACATGGTGGGGCTACGTGCGCTCACTCTTCGCTCGATATTAACCAAATCGTCGTTCTGATTTATCGACGCTTGGAGTTATCATTACTCGGCCTCATGGGGCTATGCGGGCAGGCACGTGTTCGGCTAACCGCCGTACTTCGCCTTCGTCGCTGCCCCTCGACGCCCAAGTCCCTTTCATCTACATCTTAAGACTCTCACAAATCACCCAGGATGGCTGCGAATGAAGTGGTGCCTTTGGTACCATTGGACGTAGGCAGCCCAGTCTGGTCGATTGCTGTGTCATACGATGGCACCCGCGTTCTCTCTGGCTCAGATGATAACCTTGTCCGGGCCCGGGATTCGCGTACCGGCGCACTCGTTCTAGGCCCCCTGAAAGGTCACATCGACTGGGTTCGGTCTGTAGCTTGATAACACGACAACAACCACGCCGCCTCTGGCTCGAACGACTATACTATCTGCATATGGGATGCTCGAACTGGCGCGGCTATTGCCGAGCCTCTCAAAGGACATACGAAACGAGTCTTATCAGTGGCTTTCTCGCCTAACAAGGCCCATATCGTATCTGGCTCGAGCGACAATACCATCAGGCTATGGGACGCACAAACTGGTGGTCCAGTAGGCAAATAGCTCACGGGACATAACAAATCAGTGCGTTCGGTAGTCTTCTCGTCCGACAGCAGGCGCATCGTCTCTTGCTCGGACGATAACACCATCCGAATGTGGGACGCACGCACTGGCGCTACGATAGGCGAATCGTTTACAGGGCACACTAAACCCGTCTGCTCGGCAGTATTCTCGTCCGATAACGCCCGCATCGTCTCCGGCTCGTATGACAAGTCCATCCGGATGTGGGACGCACGTTTTTGTCAGCAGTGAGTTGTCGCTTTGCTTGTGTGATTCAAAAAGGCAATAGTATTCATTGTTTTTCGATTAGCTGAATAGGATTGCCGTCTGAGCTATCCCTACGTCATTCGTTAGGCATGTGGTGAATTAGGATATGTCTACGCGGGAACGGGTAATCATATTTCACACTGTCCTGGCTCCTCTCTTGTTTTGATAAACATCCTTTGTCTTGAGATTCCATTCGCAGCTAAACACACTCTGCGTCGCTTTTACGGATTTTTTTTAAAAAATCTAGATTATTTATAGCCGTCTCGGGGTCAAGCCCTATGTCGTGATATACACCGAGGGGAAACGGAACCTGAAACAGAGAGAGCAGAGGAGAAAGAAGAGAACCAGATACACGTGACAGAGGCACAGGTCAAGCGGGTCCACAAAATTTACAGTAGAAATTAGGCTATAGAGACGTGGTATACCACCACGCCTCAGCCCCGCAACAATTACAATCACGGAGACGGCGCGTCAACTATTGCAACCAGTGTCTACAACCGGTACAATACTCTACGCGCTTGCCGTTCGACTTGGAGTCGGCAAAATCCCCCTTCGCTCCGGAGCGGCCATTTTGCTCCGGTTCACCCGAAGAGCATGTATATGATGCTCGTGAGGGCTCCTGATGTCTCAAAAGCTTCGAAGAGTCATCTCCAGAGGCGACAAGAGTTTTCTATATGCAATCACGAGTGTCCCAGAGTTTGCCCGGGCAGAGGCCTCAGCAAAATCCACCTTGACCTCGGAGCGCTCTAGAGCGCTCCAGAGAATCGATTATCTCCGGATCGCGTACGAGCCCAAGGAGCACAGGGTAGCGTGCTCCAGAGTGCTCACAAGCGCTCACGAGCACTCGTTAGCTTGAATGGCTCAATCACGAATGCTCTCCCTCCAAATCCGGAGCGCTCCAGAGCCAAGGGGGAATTTGCCGATGGGAGCAAGTACATTTCTACCAAACTAAACTATTTGAGTCGCGTCAGGCTACATGAGGCGCTACTAGGACTCTGGGGGTGCTCCCGAGCGCTCCCGAGCGCTATGCGAGATCGAGGCGACTCCAGAGCGTATCATGTATCTGTAACACAACAGTATGCAACATTTTGTTCTATTCATCATCAGCCTCTAGAGTCACTAGAAACTTTCTTATGTCCTTTGGATGGTCCTCTTTGCGCCGAGGATGTCAACTTAGGGATTTATTGACCATTTGAAGACTTGTATTTGCTTATCAATGTATATACGCCCAGGAATGTGTATATTAAGTAGCAATGGATTACATTAGTTCAATTAAATAAGGAAGCGCCTAGACCGACCGAGGGTCGATAGGGATCAACGCAGACGCCGATCATCCTGGCTCGAGATACGTACATCTTCGACATCCAGCCACCCCCAATCCACCTCCAATTCATTCCAGTCCTCGCCAGTTCACGAATCGAGCGCACACATGATCTATGGTTTAGATCGCCACCCTTTCCCCTCGCCAATCCATGCGAGCTGCGAGCTCGAGGAGCTCCCAAAAATATGACACATGTGCCGTTTTATCTGGCGCACTCGGCCTGACTCCGCCGGCACCTTCAGACCTCGGCGAAAGTCGCGCTACATATTTATATATTTAGCCGCCGAGGTATGTCCTCGACGCTGCCGTACGCGCCTCACGTTGTTAAGCAATAAACATAAGACTTAATAGAAAGCTCGTATATATATACTATACGCAACCCCGTTGGTTAAGAATAGCCCTAAAATCAAACATACGTAGCAGTATAGAGCGGCGCCTACCCTTCCAGAGGCTGAGGCAGCCGCGCCCGCAGTTTAGATGCGCTCGATTTCAATATCTTCGAATATATGCGTGCTCGATTCTCGTCTCACTTTGGTCAACACCTTCCGCTGAAGTGAACAAAGAATTCAGAGATATGGAATACGGTAGTGTATGTCGCTGGTTCAACTATTCAACGCGCCCAACATATACTCATCTACCTACATTCCGTTTCACCTATAGCAGGCGGAAACACACTCTGTAAAATACCTATAAGTCGCGTACTTACTTGTTGTAGGTATCTACGCATAACATTAGGTGAGCTCCAACTATATGAAGGTGGTGGTGTTAGCCACGAACCTTACCTATAATCGTTATCTTCTACGGGAACGTGTTTATAGTCCGTGGTGGCGCTTTGCTATAGCTGTAGCGTCCTCCGCGCATAACGCCCCCGAATGTAGAATACTAATACTCTTTCGTCCCACGACTTATTACTAAATGCTGTCAACGGTGATACGTATGTACTAGTACATAATAGCTGAGCGTACCTATTGCGTATCGACCTCGACTTCGACCTCTCAGCTCGATCTAGGTCGAGAGAAACGACCTGCCTCTCCCAAAGTAAATGATGAATCCGATACAGAAGGGGTATTATAGATTCCATTCGAGAGAGTAAGCACAAAGAGAACGGAGAGCAGCAACCAGTATAACAAGCGCTAAAAGTGAAGAGAAACGAACCATCTTCTATTAGGCTAGCGAGTTGAGAGCGTCGATTGAGGCGACTCGAGAGCGTACTACTGTATGCATCCTTTCTATGCTCTTCTCTTCGCTTTAAGAGCTCATAAAAATGATTAACTGGGTTTCTGTGGTTCTAGTTGTCGATCCCTCTGGCTTCGGCGATGTAGAATCAATGCGCCGCCGATGAGCGCATTTGTGGTTCTGGGACCAAACGCGAACCAAATAGGTCAGGTTCTGTCTATACGCGCACGCAGAACGGGATGTATGCGCCCAACTGCGTGTAAATCTCGTCTAGACTGATGGGATCCAATATAAAACCGACTTATCGTCAAAGAATGAATGATTGACGAGATGTCCTCAAGTGTCCCATTTGTTCTTCTCTAGTACGAGCAATTAAGTCTGACCTGGGTTTGTGGTCACGTAGACTCCATCTCAGGAGTAATACCGAAAGACTAAATCCTCGTGTGACAGCGTTGAGAAATGATCAAGGCGAGCTATATTAAACCCAACCAGGGGACATGAGGTGTGTGAGGCGTGTGAGGCGCAACGGATCCGCCTTTTCTAGGATGCTTGATGGCCATACTACTAACAGGTCGCCTCGAACCTAACTGACGCCGCTCAGGTAATTCCCCCAAACGCTAAAGTTGAAATTTGGTTCTGAAAAAATCGGCTACTAGTACAGGATTAACAGGGGTTCTCACAAACATACAGCGCCCCGAGAGCGCGAGTCTGTCTACCTACCTGCCGGATAATAGACTGATGACGGACTGGTAACAAACCGATGACGCAAGACCACATGAACAGAGTCCGCGAATAGGTCAAATAAGCGCCTAAGTCCGTGAGCACCCGCTAAGTACTCGCACGCACTCAGAAATTCAGACCTTGTCTCGGGCCGCTTTCTAGACTTTGGTGACTTGCTCGAGCACTCACGTAGCAGGGGGCAGTTTCCGGATGGGTGGGAAGGGGGGAGGACAGGGGATACCCGCTGTGTGCTGCCCCGTAGACTATCTTGGGCATGTTGTGGCCCCCGGGGCGCTGGCGCACTGGTGGACGCGAACGGCGGGTCGGGTTACGGCTGGTCGAATAATGTATTTACGCGTGAGCCTTTAATTCCCGTTAAAAACATACCGCGGCGATTGGGGGCTGTATGAGGCTGAAATAGCGTATTGATATAACAAATGGGGGACGCGAGGATATACAAGACGGCAACGGCTACAATGTGTCCCAGCTGGTGGCCCAATGCGGGTTGAACATTGGGTCTGTGTGAAGACGGGTTGCGTTCTGGCAAAAAATAAGCATTGTATGGTGGGCTATCAACAGACCGTACTCACCGTTGCCCAATTAAGGACCATTAGGTCTAGGTGCAGCGACTCTAATAGCACCCGCTCTTTTTTGGTGATCCGGGGAACCCAAAGCCGGTAGGTAACTCGCTCTGCTAGGATATGAAACCGTGAGTAGGCATCTGCGGTCGAGGAAGGTAAGCTACAATGGCAGTAGAAAGATGTTGGTCACATACCCCAAAACCCTACGCAATAACCCACTGGGATTTCGTTTAGGAGGGGGAGCGACAGGAAACCTTTGGCTAAGCGGCCGCCGTTGATCTCGAAAAAGTTATCCCCGTTGATAAAGCAGGGTATAGCTAAATCGAACGTCCTTCGCTGCAGAGTATGGTACTCCACAGTGATGGTCTTGCGAGGGTGTCCGAACGGGATACAGGCGAGCATAGTGGGGGTTGTGGAGGAGAGGGAACGGTGTCAACATGTAAAGGAGGAGCAGTTCATATCCCACCGCCTACCCGCGGAATTGAGCTTTTGGACGGCGCTCAGCGTGATTCTGGCTGTAAATGCACAATTTCTCACCCACCAGAGCAAATTTGGGGAATCCCCAACCGAAGAACTGTCCGTACCCACCTCAGGTGTAAATATATTTATATATATTAACTTGTAACCTGTCCTCGAACCGGAAACACTCCAATCTCTGGCTGGCAGTGACTGATTATGTGATCAGAAACAACTGTCGCCTCTTTGCTTATCAATGTATATACACCCGGGAATATATAGATTGAGTAGCAGGATCAATCAAGGAAGCGCCTAGACCGACCGAGGATAGGCAGGGATCAACGCAGATCATCGACACCCATCTGTGTTATGCGGGGTCTATGTGTCACTGTTTGGTCCTAGCTAAGCGCCCGTCCCGTTCGAGCATACATGCCCCCTATTCGAGGTTACGCGACGCGTCGGTGTCTTGCTTCGGATCGCCGGATACGGGCTCCCTATAAAGTCTCCCTTCTCGGATACATTGCCCCTCAGTTGACCACTTCAGCTGAGCGGGTACGTTTCTCTCTCCCTTCTGATTCATGTACCTATCTCACACTTGTCTAGACGCGCCATACGCGCTTTGTTTAGGTAGATACATTTATACAGTAGTTGACCACTTCAGCTGAGCAGACGCGCCATACGCGCTTTGTTTAGATCGCTCCAGTTTGAGCTCTCTACAGGTTATGAGCCCCGGCGCCCCTAAGCGCCTCTAGTCATTTATTCCGGAATTTTCTTTCCTCGTCTGGCGGACTCGGAAAGCTGGAATCGCGAGATAACGTACCCTCTCGCTGCGCCCGTAGTGGACTCGACGTCCCTGCTCACTGGTCTTCGCTCACCAGCGGCCTTACTCGGCGGGGTCACCCCTTTTCTAGGTCCCTTGCTTCTGTCTCGCCTGTGTCATCGCCTCTTACCTCGCTCCCCACGTCACCCTCCTCCTCGTTCGGCTTCCCCAGCCCTCCTGGTACGCCAACCGCCATGCCGGATCCACAGTCCGTCGCGCCCGCTGGCGGGTCTATTTCACGTTCTCGCGCTCCCAGTTTTCATGGGGGTGCTAGCGATCAAGACCAGCTGGCGCTCTCGCGGATGGGTTCCCTGTTCACCGCTTGGAGCAACTCGACCGCAGAGGAACAGCGTCGCCAGCGCGATCACGACCATGCCATGGAGCAGGAGCGCCTGAACTCCCAGCTCGCTCTGAAACGTCTTGAGAACGAGGAGCAGCAGCGTCAACGCGACCACGACATGGAGATGCAGAAACTTCGCCTCCAGACTGCCCAGGCTACTGCTGCTGCCATCCCCCCTCCTCCGCCCGCACCCGCGCCCGCACCTGTCCCTGCCATTCCTGTTCCTGCTCTGGCTACCGAGACGTTGGACCGCGTTAAGGATTTCAACTCCGCGATATCCAAGCTACCCAAGCTCCAGGGTTCGGATGACTTTGATTCCTGGTCCTACTTACTGAAGGAGCACGCGGCTAACAACGGTCTTTTGGGCTACCTGACTGGGGCGAAGGCTCGCCCTTCTCTCACCGATGATGTTGCCTTGGCTCGCTGGTCTCGTGAGGCCGGTGCCATGAAGTCCGCGATCGTCAGCAATGTGGATCCTGTGCTTGTTCAACCGCATTTGCGTGACTGTGACTCTGCTAGGGAGGCTTGGGATGAGCTGCACCGCATCTTCCGTTCCTCTGACATCGACCGGGCAGCCACTCAGCTCGCGAGGCTCCAGACTCTACAGTACTCGGGCTCTGAGGACTTTGAACTCTTTATTACAAAGATCCGGAGCCTCTACGCGTCACTCAAGGGCACTGATATGCAGACGACTGAAGCGGCCGTCTGCTGGAATCTCATGCGCGCTATGCCTTCAGCGTTTGAGCCTGTTCTCGTCACTCTTCGGAACTCCCCGCGTGCGGACTGGACCCTTCAGAAATTCACTGAGGTTCTGCGTCGACAATATGAGCATCTTCGGCAACGTGGTGGTTTATCGGGTTCGCATTCAGTGGGAGCCTTTGCCGCTTTCGCGGACCATACGTTTCGCCCTCCCGCCATCCCGTTTCAGGGTACCGGTTCTGCTGAGCCTGCTCTGGCTCGTTATGCGAAAGGCTGCAAGCACTGCTATAGCCTGAGTCACACCGCAGGCGATCCCGCGTGCTCGCATCTCCGTCTACGCGTCGCCATCTGGGGACCATGGAGACAGGCGGGCAAGGCTTCCGATGGCGGATCCAAGTCAAAGCCCAAGTCCAAGTCCAAGACTCGTCAGGCTAACGCTGCCACTGCCGACGTGCCTTCCTCTTCCTCGTCGTCTTCTGGGTTGGAGGAGGTAGAGGCCGATCTCGCGATCGGTGGTATGGATGTCCTAGGCGGGATGCCTTGCGCGTACGCTGCGTCTGTGGGTGGCACCTGTATTGACGCTCTACCGGCCTCGCCTCCGCGTCGTTCCTTCTTGCTGGACTCAGGCTGCCAGGTCCATCTCACTGACCGGCGGGATATTTTTACCTCTTACGAGGTGCTTGAGCCTCCACTGCCTATTCGCGGAATTGGCGGCTCCCTCGTGCATGGCCTGGGTCAGGGCACCATCGCTCTCCCAACAGCTAGGGGTGGTTCCTCCTCGCGCCTTCTCATTCATAAGGTCGTGTATGCGCCTGATCTCGGCCGCAACCTGCTTTCGGTCGGCTCCATGTTGGACGCTGGCATGTCTCTGGACTGGGGCCGAGGACCCGAGGGCTGCACTATCTCTGACGCCCGTGGACGTCCCGTTGCTTCCGCCTCCTATGCGAATCGCCTCTGGTCTTTGGACATCGCGCCTGATGCGCTTACTGCAACCCCTGCCGTTCAGGCAAACGCTGCCGAGTCCGCTCTTCTCTGGCATAAACGCCTGGGCCATCTTGGTGTCGGGAACTTGCGTGTTCTGTCGGGAGCTGGGCACATCCCGAAGCTCAGTGAGAAGGACCTGGCAGGAATCGAGCAGTGTGGTGTCTGCGTCATGGGGAAGGGCACGCGGCTCCCTTTCGGTACGTCTTCCACTAAGTCTGCATCGCCCCTTGAGTTGGTGCACTCCGATCTCTGCGGCCCTCTTGACACTGCTGTTGGGGGCTATCGCTACACGGCTTCGTTTATCGACGATTTCTCTCGCGTGGCTTGGGTCTTCCTGCTGAAGACTAAGGACGAGTTTTTCCCGTCTTTCAGGGCATTCGTCGCGTTTGTCGAGCGGCAGACTACTCACCGTCTGAAGGCTCTGCGTACTGATGGGGGCGGCGAGTATGTCTCTGATGCTATGGCCGCGTTCCTAGCTGACCAGGGTATCGACCACCAGACTACTGCGCCGAACTCTTCACAGCAAAATGGGGTAGCGGAGCGTTTCAACCGTACCCTCCTCGATCGGGTTCGCTGTATGCTTTTCGAGTCTGGCATGGCTTGGGGCTGGTGGGCTGAGGCTGCATTGTGTGCTGTTTATGTTATGAATCGGTCGCCTCATGCGACATTGCGAAACCGTGTTCCTATCTCCGTCTGGTCAAATAAACCTGTGTCACTATCTGGCATTCGCGTGTTTGGCAGTGTATGCTATGCCATCGATACACGCAAGCATCGACCGAAGTCTGATCCTCGGGCTACAGAGTGCCGTTTTCTTGGGTACGACGGTGCAGGCAAATGCTGGCGCCTACAGGTCAAAGGCTCCACCAAGGTTATTCGTTCGCGTGACGTCCGGTTTCACGAGTCGGCTGCGTCCCCGATCCTCACTTGCGAGTCCGATTTGCCTCTAGGGCTTCCTGCTGGCGACGTCGACGACCGCCCTGTTGGCAACTTCTTCGCTCCTCCAGCGCGCGAGCTCTTCTCGTCAGATTCAGTGGGAGATGATACGACTGCCGATTCAGTGGGAGACCAAATTTCGACCGAGGAACCGACGCTGTATGCGCCACCTGATGATCCTCTCGCTGCTGTGCCTCCAGGTTTTGTGGTCCCTGCTCGTCCGAAGTCTACTCGCGTCAAGGTACCTACCTGGAAGGTTCGAGAGTCAGCCACTGCAAACCCCGCTCTGGTTAGCCCTCCTCCATCTTATCGTGCTGCCATGAAGGGGCCTGAGGCGGACGCGTGGTCCGCTGCGATGCTCACCGAGTTTGATTCCTGGAAGAGTCTTGGTGTGTACGAGGTCGTCGAGCGACCGGAGGCGGCTGAGGTAGTCCCGACCTTGAACTGTCTTCAGGTTAAGACTAATGAGCGGGGCGAGGAGGTTAGGAAGAAGGGCAGATGTGTGGCTATGGGTAATCGCCAGAGGGTTAAGGCCGATACACCTACTTTCTGTCCCGTGGCGAAAGCGACGTCTTTTCGGGCGTTAACGGGGCACGCTGCGGCTACCGGTGGTCAGTTCCACCAGATGGATGTTTCGACGGCTTTCCTGCACGCTCCTTTGAAGGAGGAGGTCTATCTGGATATCCCTGCTGGTTTCCCGAGCTCGGAGCTCCTTCCTGGCCTGCCTCGCGCTCGTCAAGCTTTGCGTCTCCGGAAGGCCGTTTACGGCTTACAGCAGGCTGCTCGGGCTTGGTATGACTATATTTGTGACATACTTTACTCGCTTGGATTCTCTCGCTCTGAGGCTGACCCCTGCTTGTTCTCTATCGCGTGTCCAGACGGTAAGGGCTACGCGTTTGTGCTCGTTTATGTCGACGACCTCACTCTCTCGACTGCTCTGGAGTCTCAGATGTCTTGGCTGAAGGGTATCTTGATATCTCGGCTCGATCTTAAGGACTTGGGCGAGGCTAGTCAGTTTCTGGGTCTGGAGATCGTTCGAGATCGCGAGGCAGGCACTATCAAGCTATTGCAACGAAAGTTCGTTAAAACCCTTCTCGCTGAATACGACATGCTCGACTGCAAGCCGTTGGACACTCCAATGTTCTCTAATGCTCTGTCCTCTTTGCCGTCACACCTGGAGCCTTTGTCTGACGCGCAGACTGACTATATGCGTGACAAGCCGTTCCGCGCACTGCTAGGCTCACTGAACTGGGTGGGTCTCGGGACGCGTCCGGACATATGCTATGCCCTCGCACGGATTGGACAGTCGCAGTCAAACCCTCATCCAGCACACTGGCTTGCCCTGCTACATGTCTTGCGCTACCTTAGCACCACCGTCGATATGGGCCTATGCTACCGGCGCGACGCGCAAGGCGACCCCTTCCTGTACACTGACTCTGCCTTCGCGGACTGCCCCTTTACTCGGAAGTCACACTCTGGCTACGTTGTGCTTTATGCGGGCGCTGCGATTAACTGGTCCTCGCGCAAGCAGGCAATTGTTACGACTTCGTCTACTGAGGCCGAGTACGTGGCTATGGGTCACGCGACGAAGGAGGCCATGTGGGTCTCCCGGCTCTTTCGCGATTTGCACCTCACTCCCTCTGCCCCTGTTCGCGTCTACGCCGATAACCAGTCCAGCATCATCCTCGCGGATTCAGAACGCCTCAGCAGTCGCACGAAGCATCTGGATCCCCAGTACCATTTCATTCGGCAGGAGGTCAAACGGGGTACCATCGTTTTCGCCTGGATACCGTCCCAAATGAATGCGGCCGACTGTCTTACCAAGCCGTTGGGTCCTACACTATTCCGCACTATGCCTGCCATGCTTGGTTTGCCCTGGGTGCGAAAGCGCTTCGGCCCTTGAATATTCTTGTCTTTCCTCTCGCGATTCTTGTGTTGATTTTTCTTTTTCCTACTTCTCGTTTCCTCTCGGTTATTCCTGTGTTACTCTTCCGACATGCGCTGCCTTCGTCAACCCCTGCCGAGTGGGAGTGTTATGCGGGGTCTATG
>JANWGL010005111.1:0-16888 GCA_025200755.1 Ceratobasidium sp. C01 | reverse complement strand
AGGTTTTGACAGATTTCCAGTTGAGTGCTAGATGGTGCTATATAGACGGGACCTGCCTAATTTGTCTAGCTGGTCTAGCTAGGGTATCTACTGACATATATCCCTATCTAGCTATGGACAGGTTTCCAGATGTCTTTGCAGTGACCATATCCACATCCACAAGGGACCCACAGTATTTTCGTTCAGTACGAAGCCAACACATCATTCAAAACGGATTCTGTTCAGTCATCATTCTGGTGAAAGCGCTTCACAAATTCTGGTTCATCCGACGTATAACACAATTACCGACAACACATACATGTATTCCCCATACCTTGTTCTTCACCTACAAAAATTACAAATCAATAAACTGCTACCTCGTCATCAACCAAGGCCAAAACGTGAAGGGTGCGGGAACTAAATAGGACTCCAGGTCACCCTCCCGCCTTTTCGTCCTCAAAATACATGATTTGATACTGATTTTTTCGCAAACGGGTGTACAATTGTGAGGTGGAAACGCTTAGAAAAATCTTCGTAATCTGCGGTTTCCTGGGGTCCTAATTAGTTCCCGCACCCTAGGTCAGTGGAACTAAGACATAAGAACCTCATCGCGGAGAACGCCCAACGCCCACCCATACTGGCACGCAGATACAACACGAGCCTGCGCACCAGAGTTTGCGGCAGAATGAGCCTTTCGACTCCCCCGCTGATATTAATTTGGAATAATTTTCATCGCACCCTGGGGTGATGGGAGGGAGGACGGAAGGAGACTCACCTTGTCATACGATGTCCCAAATGAAAGCACCATTTAGAAAATATAGAAATCGAGAGTAAATAAGAGGCAAGGAGGCAGTGCGGATGAAGGCTGAGGTGCACTTAGGATTGCGGAAGCTAGGTCAACACACGTACCCGAAAGTGCATCTGACTGTTGAGCTTGATAGCGTAGTATCGTGATCACCATCGGGCACCGTTCCCATCATCCGCACTGCAGCTACGCGACCAAAACACGGTTGACGCGCACCGCAAGAAAAAAAACAAGATAAAACAAGTGAGGTGGAGAAGCGGATCGGTGGAGTGTTTGTGGGAGGTACATATAATTGCTTTGATTTAGGCCCGTCCGAACCTCAGGCGTGGAGGGGAGATTTCTGACCCTTTTGCCAAATGTTGGCTATGCGGGGCGGAGGTGTGAAGAGGACCGCAGCGATGATGAAGGCGAGGGCAATACCTATGGAGATGAGATTGATAGCAGTGATAGTAGCGATGGCGATTGGATTCCAGGCGGGGCGTAGAGGGGTTAGGAGTAGGATTAGGACGGGGAGGTGGTATAGTGTTCAAAAGTCTTTGCCCCGTTTCCCGCTTTTCGTCCGTGGAGTGTGCGCAGATGGAATTAGACAGTGTACTCGAATATATGCGCATAATCTGAGAAGTGCTCGTGAGCATTGTGCACGAACTATTAAGGCTAGTTCATGACGTAGCCAGGCATGTTTCAGCAGCAAACGAGACAAGATATTGTCTCATTGAAACAACAAGGCGAGTTTGGGTGTGCTCAAGTATTAATAAATAAAATTCAGACACACAGAGCATGCATAGCAAACGCAAAAAAGACGACAAGATGGCCAAAACAAAAGATTCAGCTCGTATATGCGGTGATATTTCGTTTCACAGTCTAATAAATAAACGGGACTGAAATTACTCAGGCAGCAAGACTCTTCAGCTTAATCACAAGCGATAATAAATTTATTAGCCGCAAATTACTTAAACGAGCTAAACGACTCACTGTTGCCTTCACCGACGCCGCGTCCGGTCGCGCAGATGGGTCGTGATTCCAGCAATTTAGAAGAAGCGCCCATAGGTCATCGGCTACTTTTTTAGACACATGCAGCTCCTTAGGACGTTTCGGGGGCTCTCGCAGGTGGATAGCACGAAACACGCCAAAATCATTTCGGTATTCAGCGTACGGCACATCGCCAGTCAGGATTTCCTATGTGGGGTTAGATGTTTAGGACAATAAAGATAACGCAATGACATACCAGTATTGTCTAGTGTGAACCTGTTCAGCGTTGGATGGTTTATCAACGAATCGGATGGACGTACCATTCCAAGTGCATATACGTCCGCCTGTTTATTTCGAATGGCAGGGGTCCGCGCAGGTTCGTCTCCGGCGTCCTCCTCGGGCTGGAACAGTTCAGGTGCCTAAAAAGCGGCCGTAAGTAAACAGCCAAGCCGTAACCGAGTACGCACCATCCAGCGTAGCGTTCCCTCGCCTAGTCTAGTCGTTGCCGAAAACCGAGGTGAAGTATCGGGCAGCGTCGCATATGCGAAGTTGTTGATCTTGAGTATGCCCTCCTCGGATACTAGTAAGTTGTTCTGGACAGAATTCCCGAGTTAAATCTCATGAGACAGATTGGGGGGCGCTAAGAGACCTACTCCCTGGAGATTGCCATGGACCTGAGACCTCAGCGTCAGTCTCAGACAGATGAACCGGCGACGTTGGAAGCCCCTACCACTTCTATACTGTGAAGATATGTCACCCCCGAAGCTAGCTGAATACACTGAGTAAAGGCTATAAGATGGCGAAACTAAACAACAGCGGTGGACACACCAGTGGGAAGCGCTTGGCATTGGGTCCGACTGCTTCAGCATATTTCAGCATATTTCTATGTTCTCTCCATCGAGACACCATGCCTAGCCCACCCTGGAAGACGATAAGTCCCAGTAGTTCCTGGACGTTAACATGGCGGAGCCTCGACCAGATATATACCTCCCAAACTGCCTGATAAAGGGCATAAGGGTCATTAGTCTACTCAACCTATAGACGAATAGGAGATACCTGTAGAGCCTTGTCGCCGGTATCCTTCAAAAAATCTACGTGAAAGGTCTTGAGTGCAGTGACGGTGCCGTTTGCCATCACTATACGCCTCACGTCCCTGATATCGTTCGATACAATCACCGTTGAGTTTTGGTTAAGGTCGATGGACGAAGTGAGGTCGACGCATCCCTGCTCAACAAGACACTCAAACATCTGCTGAACAGACTGCCAGCCTATATTAACACCAATATCGGTCGACTATAATTGTGGGCTATGCGCGTACCGTTTCACTAGTCACATTGTCAAATGAGGCCGTGTTCTGATGTACGCACATCAGCAAGTACAAATAGGCACCGTACGCGATCGGGACTCGCACTTACCTCGGTTGCCATATTGAATGAGGGCGGACGCTGAGGGATTGGAATGGTTACGCATGGAAGTTGGCGAATAACGTCAGGAAAAATCCCATTTGCAAATTTACCCCCAATTGGCAAATTGTGTTGGTTAGCAGCTGTGACACAGCCCTTAGGGATTATTAAGGCAAATTTACCCCATTTACCCAGGGTAAATGGGGGTAAATTGGGTAAATTACAGCTTATATCCAAGGGGGGATAGTTAATTGGGTAAATTGGGTAAATCAGGTGTAATAACAGCTTATTTACTTTGGGGGTTTTCCCTGACGAAGGTGCTGCTCACCGCGGTACTAGCTCTCATATCGACTAGGGGTGCCCTCTGCAGCACTTCCCATACGCGAATGGTATTATCATAAGAACCGGAGACGATGCGGGTTCTGTCGGGCAAGAATGCTACCGATAGCACTTGGTTAGTATGTCCCCTAAGGGGCTCACCTATGGGAGTACCGGTACGTGCATCCCACATGCGGACGGTGTTGTCGGTCGAGCCAGAGATGAGGCGGGTGTTGTCGGACGAGAATACCACTGACCGGACAGTGTTGGTATGTCCCTCGAGCGGCTCGCCTATAAGAGCACCGGTGCGTGCGTCCCACACCCGGATGGTCATGTCCGCCGAGCCAGAGACGATACGGGTGCTGTCGAACGAGAATGCCACTGAATAGATGCCGCCGGTATGTCCTTTGAGCGGTTCTCCTATGGGATCACCGGTGCGCGCGTCCCACAGCCGGATAGTCTTGTCCACCGAGCCAGAGACAACGCGTGTGTTGTTGGGCGAAATTGCTACCGATCGAACATAGTTTGTATGTCCCTTGAGCGGCTCGCCAATGGGAGCACCGGTGCACGCGTCCCACATGCGAACGGTATTATCGTACGATCCAGAGACGATGCAGGTGCTGTCAGACGAGAATACCACCGAATAGATGCCGTCAGTATGACCCGTGAGTGGTTCGCCTAGAAGGGCGCCAGTGTATGCATCCCACACGCAGATAGTCTTATCGCTCGAGCCAGAGGCTATGCGAGCGTTGTCGGGGGACCAGGCTACTGATCGAACCCAGTTGGTATGGCCCTTCAAGGGCCCTAGAATAAGCCTTCCAGTATCTAAATCCCACACGTGGACGTGATAGTCCCCCGAGTCAGAAACAACGCGAGTGCCATCGCCTGATATTGCCGTCGAGATAATTCCGCTGACTACGCCTATCCGCATCAAAGGCGCCGCCATTGTACTAATACAGCCGGGCTATTTTCGGTGCTCGATGACGTAGCGAGGCCAACAGGGGCAAAAGGCGGTAAGAGTGGATATTTAAATGGCTGCGGGTATTGCAATAACAGAAACTTGAGAGTTGAGTGACGGTCGAGGACAAGAGCATGATGGTGAGCGAACATGCGGTCGCATCAAGAGACGGTTACGCTACACCAATTTTACTCGAGGAGCGCCGCCGGGCGGCACCTACCTTGCCAATGTGGTCGATAATCCCTAGGCAGGTGAAAATAAGCTGCTCCATACCTAGATCAGTCTGTATATGCGCAAATTAAACTATTGCTTCCCGACCATGCTGTTATTTCGCGTGCTAGCAAAGCGATTGTTTACACTTGCTACCGAAAGAATCGATAGTGAGCTTGGGGAACTGGAGGGTAAGTCCAGCGAACTCGCACTCGTTGACCCCCTTCTGCCGCCGCCAGGATCAACCATGGCAGATCCCATGGACCCCAAGTTACACCGGTTGCCCGCAGCTCTCTTTGTCGCCCAGCGATAAAGCGACAGCTGATCAGGCTCTTAAGAGATTAGATGCACCCAAGTGAAAGGAGGCCAAGGGGGAGGAAATCAACTTTCATAAGAGTAATAGAACACATGATCCCGTGTTATTTCCGCTAGGGAAATGCACGATAGGACTGACATTGAGGTATGACAAGAACGGTAAACCCTTTCGCTCAAATACTTGTCTAGTTGTGCAAGGACTTACTCAACAACCTGGCGTAGGTTTTAAACAGACACTCGTCCCCATTGTGCGTCTGGACTCTATCCAAACGCTTGCAGCACTCACAAACGAGAGCAACTGGGACATCAACCAATTCGACGTGCATTCAGCCCACTTGCTCGACGACATTGAAGATGATTTGTATATGCGTCAAGTACCTTATCTTCACAATGGCACTGACCTCTTAATTCGTATTCAGCAGTCCCTGTACGAGCTCAAGCAAGTCGGACAAACATGGAACCGTATGTTTGAATCCACTCTTAACCAGCTCGGATACTTACCCTGCACTACAGACAACCGTGTCTATCGTCGCATGCTCAACGTGGAAAGCCAACCCCCCACGTCGATTGTTACTACACAGGTCAACGATACGCTCGTCGTTACCTCACCTAACCATATCGACTTTGCGGTCGGAGAACTCTTGTGCGAGCTCTCGATGCGCAATCTAGGCAAAGTTCTACATCTCCCGGGCATTAGTATTACTCGCAACTGTGAGTCTGGGACCCAAACCATGAGTCAAAAGGCATATATTGACAGCCTTGTTGATACAGCCGGTTTAGGCGATGTGTTCCCGGATCTTACTCTAATGAACCCGAGTGTTCATCTCACGCGTTACGAGGGAGTCAAGTCGAAGTGCAACTATGGTATGTACTTTGATATATGCGGCCCTTTTCACTCGTTCTGACGTCGCTTATGCCGTATGACCATTCAGCGGTGCGCCTCTTGGAGGACCAGTACATGCGTCCCACATGCGAATGGTCTGGTCCGCCGAACCAGAGGCTATGTAGGCGCTATTGGACGAGAATACCACCGAGACGACTGCGTCGGTATGTTCCATGAAGGGCCCACGCGGGAGATGGCCAGTGCGTGCGTCCCAGATACGGATAGTATTGTCCCTCCCTCCCGTGCCCAATGCTACTTCAGCCAAGTATAAACTTGGAATTGTTCCCATGTCCCAAACATCTGTAGTTGTTACAAGTTCTTGAGCGACGCATATTCTCGTTCCGTTATTAGCAGACTTAGATTTGTGATGATAACCCCAGGCCGAGATGGGAATCGTGTTTGCGGCCGTAAGACTGAATTACATTTAATCCAATCCGATACGAGATAGAAGTCATGATTTACATCGATGGATCAACAGAAAAAAATAGTTATAAATTTTGGGAATTATTTTGCGGACATTATGGCCGTGGAGAAACCTTGCTGAGCAAGGTAACTGTAACCACAATCACGTTCAAAGGGTTTACTTTCGTTTGACGCAAAACTGACACATCGTTCAAAACGGGGGCTATTCTTTTATCATTCTAGTAAAACCTCTTCATAAATTCAGATTTATTCGCCTCATAAGACAACTACGGACAATCGCACGCATATATTCCTCGTACGTAGTTCTTCACCAATAAAAATAACAAATCAATAAACCCGTAAACCATCAACCAAGACCAAACACGAAGGCGGGGACAGTGTAACTAAGATATAAGAACCTCATTGTGAAGAACGCCCAACGCCCACCCATATTGACGCAGACTCAAAACGAGCTTGGGCGCTAGAGTCGGCGCTAGACTGAGTCTTTTAACTCCCCCGCTGACGTTAATTTGGGGTAATTTTCATTGCGCCCGGGATGATGGAAGAGGGGGGACGGCAAAAGATTCACATTGATGTATGATGTCCCAAATGAAAGCGCCGGGTAGAAGACAGGGTAGAAATTGTGAGTAAGTAAGAAACAAAGAGATAGTGCAGATGACGGTTGAAGTGCCCTCAGGATCGCAGAAGTTGGGTCAACACACGTACCCGAAGGTGCATCTGACTGTTGAGCTTGATAATGCGATAATGTGATCATCACCGGGCACAGTCCCCGTCATCTACACCGCAGCTACGCAACCAGAATACAGCTGACGCGCCACAAGAAAAACAAGCCGAAACGAGTGGGATGGAGGAACGGATGGGTGGACCGTTTGTGGACGGTATATATGTTTGCATTGGCCTAGGGCTGGCAAAGCCCAAGCGACATTTCCAGTCCGGACGGATACCCTGGCTGACCGGATGGCAGCTATGAGGGACGGAGCCGTGAAGCTGATCGCCAGCGATGGTGAGGACGAGAGAGATACAGATTGAGATGAGAGGGATAGCGGCGGTGGCAACTAAATTTCAGCGCGGCACGTGGAGCGCCTGGGAGTCGGAAGGGGAGGGCGAGCGGTGTTCAAAATTTGTTTCTTGTTTCCCGCTATTGGTTTGTGGCATGTGTGCAGGTATGAGTAGCGAGTATGCTCGAGTATATGCGCGTAATATGCGGGGTGCTAGCGAGCTTTACGTGCGAATTGTTTAAGCTAGTTCTTAATGTAACCAGACATGTTTCAATAGCAAATATAATATAATAGTCTTATTGGAACAACAAAGCTAATACAGGCGTGTTTAAGCACAAACAAATCAAATCAGGACGCAAACCACTTGCATGGCAGAAGCAGGAAGGGCGACAAGGTTACGCAAAACGATATATTCAGCTCGTATCTGCAACCATGTTTCGCTTCGCTGTTCGATAGATACATGCGAGGCTGAAGTTACTCAGGCGGCAAGATTGTTCAGCTAAATCAGCGAAAATCAATTCCTTAGCCGTAAATCGCTTAAATAACCCAGGTAACTCACTGTCGCCAACACCGACGCTGCGTCCGGTCGCGCAGACGGGTCGTGATTCCAGCAAGTTAGAAGAAGCGCCCATAGATCGTCGGCTATCTCTTTCGACACACGCAGCTCCTTAGGACGTTTCGGAGGCTCTCGCAGGTGGATAGCACGATACACGCCGAAATCATTTTCATATTCGGCGTACGGCACCTCGCCAGTCAGGATTTCCTACACAGGGTTAGGCACTTACAACACTAAAGGCAACGCAACGACATACTAGCATTGTCTAATGCGAACCTACTCAGTATTGAACGATTTATGCGAACAAGTTGGATAGACGCACCATTCCAAGTGCATATATGTCTGTCTGCTTGTTCCTCCTAGCAGGATTCCTCGCAGGTACGGCTCCGGCGTCATCCTTCGGCTGGAAGAGCTCAGGCGCCTGAGGAACGGGCATCAGTATGTAGACAAGTCCCCTAAACTGAGTACACACCATCCAACGTAGTATTCCCCCGTCTGGCCTTGTCGTTACTGGAAACCGAGGCGAGGTATCAGGCAGCGTTGCATATGCAAAATCATCGATCTTGAGGATACCGTCATTGGATAAGAGTACGTTATTCTAGACAAAGGGTTTTGGGCAGTTTAAGTCCCGCAGGATGATCGAGAGCACCGAGTGACCTACTGCCTGGAGATTACCATGGACCTAAGATCTCCACGTTAGCCTCAGGGATGTGGACCAATGACATTGAAACCCCTTACTATTTCGACACTGTGGAGATAGGTCACGCCCGAGACCAGCTGGATACACTGAATCAAACACTGAATGAAAGCAGTAAGATGACGAAATTTAATAATAGCGTTGGTCATACCAGGGGATAACGCCTGATATCGGGCACGACCGTTTCAACGTATTCCTGTAGATTTCCATTTTCTCTCCATCGAGAAACCAGGCCCAGTCCCCCCTGGAAGACGATAAGTCCCAGCAGTCCTTGAATGTTAACATGGCGGAGCCTGGACCAGATATAGGTCTCCCAAATTGCTTGCTAAAGGGCGTAGATGTCTTTAGCCTTCACCAAAGTGGGCCTGGGACAGATAGAACCTACCTGCAGAGCTTTGTCGCCCTTTTTCTTCAGAGTATCTACGCGAAAGGTCTTGAGTGCAACGATGGTGCCGTTGGTCATCACCATGCGCCGCACGTCTCGGATATCGTTCAATGCAATCGCCGTTGAGCTGTGATTTGGGTCGATGGACGAAGTGAGGTCGACGCATCCCTGTTCAACGAGACGCTCAAATATCTCCTGAACAGACTGCTGGCCTATATTAACACCAATATCGGTCGACTATAATTGTAGGCTCCGCGCGTACCGTTTCACTAGTCACATTGTCAAATGAGGCCGTATTCTGTTGTATGCATATCAGCAAGTACAAATGAGCAACGTACACGATCGGGTGTCGCACTTACTTCAGTTGCCATATTAAGTGGGCTCGGGCGCTGCGGGATTAAAACGGTTAAGTCACGCATGGAAGTCAGTGAATGAGGTGCTTCTCACCGCGGTACTAGCTCTCATGGCAACCGGGGGTGCCCTCGGCAGCGCTTCCCATACGCAAATGGTATTATCATGAGCACCGGAGACGATGCGGGTACTGTCGGGCGAGATTGCCACCGACCAGATGATGTTGGGATGTCTCCTCAGCGGCTCGTCTATGTGAGTACCGGTACGTGCATCCCACGTGCGGATGGTCTTATCCCTCGAGCCAGAGACGAGGCTGGTGGTGTCGGACGAGAATACCACCGAACAGACAAAGTCGGTGTGTCCCTTGAGAGGCTCGCCTATAGGAGCACCGGTACGTGCGTCCCACATCCGGATGGTCATGTCCCTCGAGCCAGAGACGATTCGGGTGCTGTCGAGCGAGAATGCCACTGAATAGATGTCGCTGGTATGTCCTGTGAGCGGTCGTCCTATGGGAGCACCAGTGAGCGCGTCCCACATACGGATGGTCATGTCCTCCGAGCCAGAGACAATACGTGTGTTGTTGGGCAAGAGTGCTACCGATAGGACAGCGGCGGTATGACCCTTGATTGGCTCGCCTATGGGAGCGCCGGTGTGTGCGTCCCACATCCGGATGGTCATGTCCCTCGAACCAGAGACGATGCGGGCGCTGTCGGAAGAGAACGCCACTGACCACACCCAGTCGGCATGACCTTCAAGTGGCTTGCATAGAAGGGCGCCATTGCAGGCGTCCCACACGCAGATTGTCCTGTCGTCCGAGCCAGAGGCTATGAGAGTGTTGTTGGGTGACCAGGCTACTGATCGAACCCAGTCGGTATGGCCCTTCATTGGTCCTAGAACAAGTTCTCCATTACCTAAATCCCACACACGGACGAGCCTGTCCCTTGAGCCAGAGACAACGCGGGTGCCATCGCCTGATATTGCGATCGAGTGTACTACGCTGCCTACATCTATCCGTATCAAGGGCGCCGCATCTGTGGCAGCCATTGTAAAGCCGGGCTATTTGGGGTGCTCGATGGCGTAGTGAGGCGAATGGAAGCAACAGGTGCTTGAGAGAAAATAATTATTTAGCTGCGTGTATTACGACAGCGGATACTTGATAGTCGAGTGACAATTGAGGGCGGGAGCATCAGACGAACCAAACATGCGGCCGCATCAAAGGCAGTTACGCTACCCCAACCTTACAGTAACCACAACCACACCCACATCTTCTTCACAAGGGGCTCACAGTATTTTCGTTCAGTACGAAGCTGACACATCATTCAGAACGGGTTTTATTGACGTAGTTATCATTCTGGTGAAAGCGATTCACAAATTCTGGTTCATTTGACGCATAAAATAACTCCAGACAATCACACGCATATATTCCGCGTCCCTAATTCCTCACCTACAAAAATAACAAATCAATAAACTGGTACATCATCATCAACCAAGATCAAAACGTGAGGAGGGATCAGTGTAACTAAGACACAAGAGCTCCATTGCAGAGAACGCCCAACGCCCAACGCCCACCCATATTGGCTCACAGACTCAAAACTAGCCTGCGCACCAGAGTTTGCGCCAGACAGCAGATTTTTGCAGACCCCTGACGCAGGATTGCAGAAGTTGGGTCAACACACGTACCTGAAGGTGCGCCTGACCGTTGTGCTCAATAATGTGATCTTGTGATCCTCATCGGGCACCGTTCCCATCATTCGCACCGCAGCTACGCGACCCGAATACAGCTGACGCTTGTCGCAAGAAAAACAATCGAAAAGCGTAGGATAAAGGAATGGGTGGTTGGAGCGTTTGTGGACGGTATATATGTTTGTATTGCTCTAGCGCTGGCGAAACCCAAGCGACATTTCCGGTCCAGGTGGATATCCTGGCTGGCCAGATGGCAGCTATGAGGAACAGAGCCGCAATGCAGATCGTCCGCGATGATGAAGACGAGAGCGAAACGGATGGAGAGGAGAGTGATAGCAGTGATAGCGGCGATAACGACTAGATTCCAGCGCGGGATGTAGAGGGTCTGAGAGCAGGAAGGGGAGGGCGAGCGATGTTCAAAATCAGTTTCTTGTCTCCTGCTTTTGGGTTCGTGGCGCGTGTGCAGGTATGAGGGAGTGTGTACTCGAATATATGCGCGTAATACGTGAGATGCTAGCGGGCTTTACGTGCGGATTATTTCAGCTAGTTCTAGATGTAACCAAACGTGCTCCAATGGTAAATGGAATGGAATGATCTCATTGAAACAATAAGCGGCCTGTTCAAGCACAAATAAATTAAATCAGGACGTAAAGCGCATGTATAGCGGAAGCGGGAAAGGCGAGAAGGTGACGCAAAATGAAAGATTCAGCTCGCATATGCAACCGTACTTTGCTTCACAGTTCGATAGGTACCCACGAGACTGAAATCACTCAGGCGGCAAGACTATTCAACTAAACCACAAGCGATTAACGATTTCTTAGCCGTAGAATGCTTAAACAACCCAGATAACTCACTGTTGCCAGCACTGACGCTGCGTCAGGTCGCGCAGACGAGTCATGATTCCAGCAAGTCAGAAGTAATGCCCATAGATCGTCGGCTATCTCTTCAGACACATGAAGCTCCTCGGGACGTTTTGGAGGCTCTCGCAGGTGGATAGCACGATACACCCCGAAATCGTTTTGATATTCCGCGTACGGCACGTCCCCAGTTAGGATTTCCTACACAGAGTCAGACACTTGGGATGGTAAAGATAACATAATGGCGTACTAGCAGCGTCTAGTGTAAATCTACTCAGTTTCGAATGGTCTATTGACGAACCGGGTGGGCATACCATTCCAAGCGCATATACGTCCGTCTGTTTGTTCCTCATAGCAGGGGTCCGCCCAGATTCGTCTCCGGCGTCTTCCTTTGGCTGGAAGAGTTCAGGCGCCTACGAAATGACTGTAAGTAAGTAGCAGAACCCTAAGCGAGTACACACCATCCAACGTAGGATCCCCCCGTTTGGTCTTGTCGTTGAAGAAAACCGAGGCGAGGTATCAGGCAGCATTGCATACGCAAATTCGTTGATCTTGAGTATGCCGTCCTTGGATACTAGTAAGTTGTCCTAGACAAAGATTCCCGGGTTAAATCTCACGAGACAGGTTAGGGAGCGCTAAATGACCTACCCCCTGGAGATTACCATGGACCTGAGAGCTCCGTGTCAGCAGCAGGCATATGAACTGGCAAAATTGGAAACTCTTACCATTTCGATACTGTGAAGATAGGCTACACCCGAAGCCAGCTGAATACACTGAGTGAAGACTATGAGATGACGAAAGTAAATGATAGCGCTGGACATACCAGTGGGAAGCGCTTGGCGTTGGGTCCCACTGCTTCAGCGTATTTCTGCAGATTTCTATGTTCTCTCCACCGGGATACCATTCCTAGACCACCCTGGAAGACGACAAGTCCCAGTAGTTCTTGGACGTGAGCATGGCGGAGCCTCGACCAAATATATATCTCCCAAACCGCCTGCTAAAGGGCGTAGGTGTATTTAGTCTACATCAAGGTAAACCTAAAGACGGATAAGAGCTACCTGTAGAGCCTTGTCGCCGCTGTCCTTCAAAATATCCACGTGAAGTGTCTTGAGTGCGGTGATAGTGCCGTTGGCCATCACCATGCGCCGCACGTCGCTGACACCGTTCGACGCAATCACCGTTGAGCTTAGATTGGGATCGATGGATGAAGTGAGATTGACGCATCCCTGTTCGACAAGACACTCAAACATCTCTTGAACAGACTGCCAGCCTATATTAGAACCAATATCGGTCGACTATAATTGTGAGTTATGCGCGTACCGTTTCACCAGTCACTTCATCAAATGAGGGCTTGTTCTGTTGTATGCACGTCAGCGAATACAAGTGGGCAACGTACGTGATCGGGACTCGCACTTGCCTCGGTTGCTATATTAAATGAGGGAGGACGCTGCGGGATTGGAATGGTTAAGTCACTGATGGGAGTCGACAAGTAAGGTGCTCACCTCGACCCCAGATATCATGTCGACCGAGGAGGCCCTCTGCGGCGATTCCCACACGCAAATTGTCTCATCATAAGAACAGGAGACGATGCGGGTGCTATCGGGCGAGAATACCACCGATAGCACTTCGTAGGTGTGTCCCTTAAGCGGCTCGCCTATGGGAGCACCAGTGCGCGCGTCCCACATGCGAATGGTCTTGTCCTTCGAGCCAGAGACGAGGCAGGTGCTGTCGTACGAGAACACCACCGACCAGACAATGTCAGTATGTCCTTTGAGCGGCTCACCTATTGGAGAGCCGGTGCGTGCGTCCCACATGCGGATCGTCATGTCCGCTGAGCCAGAGACAATGCGGGTGTTGTCTAGCGAGAATGCCACCGAGTAGATGTAGCCGGTATGTCCTGTGAGCAGTTTTCCTATGGGAGCACCGGTGCGCGCGTCCCACATACGGATGGTCATGTCCTGCGAGCCAGATACAATTCGTGTGCTATCAAACGAGAACGCTACCGACCAGACAGCGTTGGTGTGTCCCTTGAGCGGCTCGCCTATGGGAGCACCGGTGCGTGCGTCCCACCTGCGGATGGTGCTGTCGTACGAACCAGAGACGATGCGGGTGCTGTCGGACGAGAACGCTATCGAGAGGATGTACTCGGTATGCCCTTTAAGTGGCTTGCCTAGAAGGGTACCGGTGTAGGCGTCCCACACGCAGATAGTCTTGTCGCCCGAGCCAGAGGTTATGCGAGCGTTGTCGGGCGACCAGGCTACTGATCGAACCCAGTCGGTATGGCCCTCCATTGGTCCTAGAACAAGTTTTCCATCACTCAAATCCCACACACGAACGAGATTGTCCCTTGAGCCGGAAGCAACGCGGGTGCCATCGCGTGATATTGCGATTGAGTAGACTATGCTGCCCACATCCATTTGTATCACTGTGGCAGCCATTGGGAAGTCGGGCTATTTTGGGTGCTTGGTGACGTAGTGAGGCAAACGGAAGCAAAAGGTACTTGAGAGAAATAATTATTTAGCTGCGTGTATTACGACAACTGAGGCTTGATAGTCGAGCGACAATTGGGGGAGAGAGTATTAGACGAGCCGAACATGCGGCATCAAAGACGGTGGTTACGCTACTCCAATCTTACAGTAACCACAACCACAGCCGCATCTTGTTCACCAGGGGCCCATATTAATTTCGTTCAGCACGAAGCTAACAGATCATTCAAAACGGGTCCTTTTCAGCTATCATTCCGGTGGAAGCCCTCCACAAATACTGGTTCATTTGGCGTGTAACTTAATCACACGCATATATTCCTCATACCTAGTTCTTCACCTACAAAAATAGCAAGTCAATAAACTGGTGCATATATCAACCAAGGCCAAAACGTAAAGGTGGGGTCAGTGTAACTAAGACATAAGAACCTCATCGCGGAGAACGCCCAACGCCCACCCATATTGGCACACAGACACAACGCGAGCCTGCCCACCAGAGTTTGCTCCAGGCTGAGCATTTTGACTCCTCCACTGAT
This sequence comes from Ceratobasidium sp. C01, assembly GCA_025200755.1. NCBI lineage: Eukaryota > Fungi > Basidiomycota > Agaricomycetes > Cantharellales > Ceratobasidiaceae > Ceratobasidium > Ceratobasidium sp. C01. The sequence goes on along the minus strand of JANWGL010005111.1, from coordinate 2,079 downwards.
AGCAATTTGGGATAATTTTCATCGCACCCCGGGGTGATGGAAGGGAGGACGGAAGGAGACTCACCTTCTCATACGATGTCCCAAATGAAAGCACCATTTAGAAAATATAGAAATTGAGAGTAAATAAGAGACAGGGAGACAGTGCGAATGAATGCTGAAGTGCACTCAGGATTGCGGAAGCTAGGTCAACACACGTACCCGAAAGTGCATCTGACTGTTGAGCTTGATAGCGTAGTATCGTGATCACCATCGGGCACCGTTCCCATCATCCGCACTGCAGCTACGCGACCAAAATACGGCTAACGCGCACCGCAAGAAAAAAACAAGGTAAAACAAGTGAGGTGGAGAAGCGGATCGGTGGAGTGTTTGTGGGAGGTACATATAATTGCTTTGATTTAGGCCCGTCCGAACCTCAGGCGTGGAGGGGAGATTTCCGACCCTTTTGCCAAATGTTGGCTATGCGGGGCGGAGGTGTGAAGAGGACCGCAGCGATGATGAAGGCGAGGGCAATACCTATGGAGATGAGATTGATAGCAGTGATAGTAGCGATGGCGATTGGGTTCCAGGCGGGGCGTAGTGGGGTTAGGAGTAGGATGAGGACGGGGAGGTGGTATAGTGTTCAAAAGTCTTTGCCCCGTTTCCCGCCTTTCGTCCGTGGAGTGTGCGCAGATGGAATTAGACAGTGTACTCGAATATATGCGCATAATCTGAGAAGTGCTCGCGAGCATTGTGCACGAACTATTAAGGCTAGTTCATGACGTAGCCAGACATGTTTCAGCAGCAAACGAGACAAGATATTGTCTCATTGAAACAACAAGGCGAGTTTGGGTGTGCTCAAGTATTAATAAATAAAAGTCAGACACACAGAGCATGCATAGTAAACGCAAGAAAGACGACAAGATGACCAAAACAAAAGATTCAGCTCATATATTCGGTGATATTTCGTTTCACAGTCTAATAAATAAACGGGTCTGAAATTACTCAGGCAGCAAGGCTCTTCAGCTTAATCACAAGGAATAAACAATTTTTTAGCCGCAAATTACTGAAACGAGCTAGACGACTCACCGTTGCCTTCACTGAAGCTGCGTCCGGTCGCGCGGATGGGTCGTGATTCCAGCAAGTTAGAAGAAGTGCCCATAGGTCTTCGACTATCCCCATAGACACATGCAACTCCTTGGGACGTTTCGGGGGCTCTCGCAAGTGGATAGCACGAAACACCCCAAAATCATTTCGGTATTCGGCGTACGGCACATCGCCAGTCAAGATTTCCTATGCGATGTTAGACCTCTAAGACACCAAAGGTAACGCAAGGACATACTAGCATTGTCTAGTGTGAACCTATTCAGCGTTGGATGGTTTATGAGCGAGTCGGATAGACGTACCATTCCAAGCGCATATACGTCCGTCTGTTTATTCCGGATGGCAGGAGTCCGCGCAGGTTCGTCTCCTGTGTCTTCCTCTGGTTGGAATAGTTCAGGCGCCTGAGAAGTGGTCATAAGTAAACTGTCAAGCCGTGACCGAGTACGCACCATCCAGCGTAGCGTTCCCCCGCCCAGTCTTGTCGTTGCGGAAAACCGAGGCGAAGTCTCGGGTAGCATCGCATACGCAAAGTCGTCGATCTTGAGTACGCCGTCATCGGATACTAGTAAGTTGTTCTGGACAAATGTTATTAGGATGTTTAAATATCACCAGACAGATGAGGGAGCGCCAAGTGACCTACTGCCTGGAGATTGCCATGGACCTGACACCACCACGTCAGTCTCAGGCATGTGAATCAATGCCATTGGAAACACGTACTATATCAATACTGTGAAGATATGCTACGCCCGAAGCTAGCTGAAGACATTGAATCCAGCACTGAATGCAAGTAGTGAGATAACGAAAGTAGATAATAGCGTTGGACATACCAGTGGGCAACGCTTGATATCGGGCGCGGTGGCTTTAACGTACCTCTGCAGATCTCCGTGTTCCCTCCATCGAGACACCATGCCAAGGCCGCCCTGAAAGATGATAATTCCCAGCAATTCTTGGACATAAACATGGCGGAGCTTCGACCAGATATACACTGGGTTACTAAAG
>JANWGL010005109.1:0-14740 GCA_025200755.1 Ceratobasidium sp. C01 | reverse complement strand
ATCCCGCATAGATACTATCCCGCATAGATACTACCCCGCATAGATACTATCGCAACTCGATACTATCACGAACAAATACTATCGCGATTAATACTATCAAACCTGCTCCTCGAGGAATCTGTATCTAGGGAGAATGTCGCGGACATTACAACACACCATACCACTGTGTTCCTCCCATATCTGCAATATGTCTTGTCTACTACCGGGCAGAGTATCACAACACGATACTTCGGTGAGTCAGAATGAATATACCATACGCGGCGAAGACGGCTATAGGCTCTACCTCATACTATTTCACGCCGATCCTCATCTACGGGGCGTCCAGGTGCTATGCGGAATAGCATATCGCTGCTTTTACTGTGCTACATACCGATTTGACTGTTTATATGATAATCGCTACCCTGCGTAGATAGATAAGATAGTCATCCCTAAATATCCGGTTATATGCAATCTAATCCGTCATAGATAACATTCTAAAACCCATGGACATCCATCCGAGCAAAACCCATAAGGTATTTCCCGAGTGAGAGTATTGATGAGACGGTCAAGTCACATCCTAGTACTATCGCGAATAGATACTATCGAGAATAGAGGCTGTCGTGAACCAATACTTCCGTGAACCAATACCACCGTGGACTGATAGTAACGTGGACCGATACTATCGCGAACCTATACTATCGTGAGCCTATACTATCGTGAGCCTATACTACCGTGAACCTATACTATCGCAAACTTCAGTGGTATCCCACAGCTGAGATCAATCGAACAATCATATATCATTCTCACTACCATCAACATGAACATCGCAAACAATATAGGCTTTGTGAGAAATGCCCGTTAACAGATTATTTGGCCAGGCTCCGCTTGCGACCACTAGTTCGCGGCCCCGTCGCATCAGTCCCTTGCCCGCGCCCGCGCCCGCGTCCGCGCCCGCGCCCACGTCCACGCCCACCACCGCGACTACTACCATGACTATCTTCTTCACCAGTTGCATTCTCGCTCCCACCGGCTGTATCGTTCACTTCTGTGGGAGCTATGCCAGACCCAGCTCCAACTACACTGTCGGCGAGGGAGCGCTGAGTGTCGGCTTCCGATGGGTTTGTCAACACCGCATTGACGGCTCCCTGTTCGGGGGCGGCATCGATCACGACGGACGCGTCTACCCCACTAGGGAGAGTAGGGTTGACCACCGAAGGGGTGGGAGGGGGGATCGCCTCCTGGGTTGCTGTTGGTGGGGTTGGCGAATCGGCCGATCCAGTCCCCTCGACGCGCGACGCATCTGGAGGGATATCCGGAGTCTCCTCGTTCGGCGCGAGGTCCGGATGCTCGGAAGACTCTCCTGAGCATAGCGGCATCGGAGGAGCCGGCGTTCCAGGAGCCCGAGACTCAAAGCGGAAATTCTTGTTGACGTGAGCAAGGCCTGATAGTATATAGATTAAGCATTATTCAGAATAGTGTAAGTACACTACTCACCTTGTGCTTCGATGCAAAACTGGTCCGTCCACGGGGTCGCAAAATTAAACCGGGTCATTTTCGGCTCCTCTTGGTGTAAAGCGTAACCTTCGTCTACCCAAGTCTTGCGCCTTGCAACCATCAGCGTGCGCGCAACGAGGTCGACGTGATCCTTCCACTTCGTGAGCGCGACACCCAACGAAATCATCCGAGGGGCGGACATTCCCAGTAGGTCTTCATTCCAGCCGTCCTCAGCGTAATTCGCCCACCCCGTCGCAATCTTCTCGTATTCGAGAAGTTGCTCCAGGATGGAGCGGCAAAACCAACAGCGCGCAGCCAACTGGGGTCGTATGTCCTGTAGGCTCTCTAGCAAATCCGCAGACATCGTCGATCCGGCTAAACCGATCCACTTGTCTAGTGCCTTGATGATTCGACAGCCTTGTCGGAAGGAGGTGAGGAGTGCGGCATAAGTCTGGCGGACCTCCGGCCATCCCTCCTGGGCGACGTTCCAGTTGGCGCGCTGGAGGAAAAGGGACACGGCGAACGGACGAACCACCTCGTTCACTTGGCTGCTCAGGCGGTCAGCTTTCTTCCGTAGCATCGGGGCTGTAGGTACCCTGCTTGCCAGGGCCGCCTCCGCCGAATCCCATTCCTCCAACGAGGCTTCGCTTTCGTCCAGGAAGTTCTGCGCGAAACGCAGAATGACTGAACCGGAGGCCATCAGCGGCTCCGTCGAGGTTTTTTTCACGAACGCGCCGAGGATATGCTTTCGAGAGCGGAAGTCGACGGCTCCGCCGTCCGGCGCAGCGACGAAAAGTTGGTCAATATTGAACTTGGCTATAGAGTCAAGAATTTAGTCAGAATTCACTACAACGATGTGTTTAGAACTCACGCTTAGCGACCTCGGCCTGTTTCCGGGCCTTCGTCCGGCCCGAGTTTGCTTTTTTCTTCCCTAAGTGTAAGATACCCGGCTGTCAGTGTACGATCCAAATGTAGTACGTGTTCGCGGTAAACGCACCGTGATCGTCCTCGTTTTCGTTTTCGTCCTCGTCCTCTTCCTCGTCCTCATCCCCGTCCTCGCCCTCGTCGTCTTCGCGGTCCCCATTACCGGCGCCCTTCACTTCATCAGCATCCATTTCCGCGTCTCCATGCTCCGGCCAGCCTGTCTCCTTTCCTGGCCGCTCATCGGCAGATTCGCTCTCGACCGGGGATGCGCGCTTCGGTTTGGGTCTGGCTTTGGCTTTGGCTTTGGGCCCGGACTTGGGCCCGGACTTGGGCTTGGGTTCATCCAGACGGCGCTTCTTAGCACCCGAGGTGCTGGGGCGGGGTTCGTCTTCAGGCTCGCTGGATATATCGATATTCTGCGCACGAGACTCCGCCGGGCGTACTCGCTCCGCGCTCGTCTTCGCGAGGATGTCGTTGCTTGATACCACAAGCGCAAGCCAAGTCTCGACCCATCCGAGCCCGCGCTTCCAGTCACTCCCAGACGGACGATCCAGATCAAATGATGCCGGTGCAAGGAACGGAGGGTCGAGTGCTTTACCCGCGCTGGCGCCCATGTTAGCGACGACACGGAGAAGAGGGAGGACGATCCAGGGGAGGCTATTTTTCCCTCCACGCAACGTCTTGCTAGGATCGTGTAGGATGCGAGGATCGGTCCGGAGCTTTTGTTGCCAAGCCTCGAAGTGGGATAGTGTGGCGAGATTATCGACGTCCGCTGGCGACTTGAAAAACGTGTCGACCCAGAACTCGTCGACGAAGAGCATTGTGGCTTTCTCATCCGGACACGTGGACGGCAAGAGAGAGGGTGGCGGTAACCCTGTAGGCGAACTGGCCCATAATCCTTCCGGCGACTGTCAAAAAGCGGCGTTAGTTAGATCGAGAAGGAGCGTCGCGGGTGTTGGGAGTACGTCAATAGTATGACAATAGGATAGACCGATAGCATATATCGATAGTATAGTGTAAGTGGGGGCAATAAGACAGAGCCGCGGACGGAGCAATCGTGCGAAGAGAAGAAAGATTAAATGAGGAAAGGACGCTCACCGTAGCTGGCGCGAGTTCCTCAGCTTTGTTCACTGCATCTATCAATCGCGCGACCATCGACTTCACGTCCTGCGGACCGCTCGCGTACCATGCCAAGACCTTGGCTTCCACCTCAGGCTCAATCGCAGGCAGGATGAAACTGATCGACCGGCTAGGCAAGCCTCCCCAGTGGTCGAGGCCCGATTGTTGGCGGAGAAAATACAAGTACTTCCAACTCTGCTCCCCGTATGGGATTGGTTGCGCCGATTGGACTCGGTCGACAAAGCCGTCGTAAACCATTTCCCAGACCTGACGCCCCCCCCGGAGGATGAGCGACTTTTCCACTGCTGCCGACCAGTCGGGTGGCGGCTTGGATGTACCCCAGGTCCGGTGGAACTGGAAGTAACCGCCGGTATCCGGTTCCTTGTTCTGTCGCTTCGAAAGATGTTTGATCCATTCGAGCGTGTCCTCCAAGCGCAACCTGCTCGGGTCCCTCAAGGGAGCGATGGGCGGCATACGTGACCTCTTGACGAATCGTTCCGTGCCCTCCTGGTAATCGGCCTCCAACTCTCTCCACGGCACCTCGGCAGCTCCGCCCATAGCGGCTGTAATTGTGTAAGTCGCGGGCGCTGGTGAGTGAAGCAAGTTTTCATACCCCATTCTGCAGTCACGGCCTGGCGAATGATCGATCGCAGCAGGGAGAGGCGAGGCTTATCGCCTAGGTCGGGAAGGATGGGGAGGTGCTGGTTCTCAGTGTTAGGAACGACCGCGGGAGCAGGCGGTAACCCCCCAACTGGCCTGTCTATAATACGTACTCTAGGTCAGACTCAATATAAGTGACGTAATACTTCAGACGTACCTTCAGTATCGCGCACAAACTCGGAAAATCCAACGACGGCATCCGCGTGCTCTTTAGTGTCCTTGTATCCCGAGATCTTCGGGGTTGAGTACCTGATTATAAGAATCTAGTTAGCACGGTTTAGACGATTGAAACTTACTTACGATGTAACCACCAAAACGCTCCCCCCGGTGGCATCTGTGGTCTCAGATGCGATCTGGCATGTTATTAGCACGCCGGCCTTCTTGTATCCTGCCTGGCAGAGTTTGCCCAGGTCCTGAATAAAGTCCTTGACGTATCTGAAACGATGTCAAGACGAATCTATTCGTGAACTAAATACAAAACTACTCACTCGTCGCGCGCCGCGCCAACCAAAGGACCGGCAGCTTTGTTGACCATTTTTACTTCTTTCGCCTTGCCTCTCCACAGCGCCTTTTCATCGTCTGGCAGTTTGTTGAAGAGGGTGCAAGTAACGGTGCGGCGAGCGGCGAGATTTGTCGTGCCCGGGTTGCTTCTTAGGTGCTCCTTCAACGCCTTATCGATCACTTTGCTGTTCGATTGCGCCCAAATGTTCTCGGGGTTAGTTTTCTTGCCTGGCTCTACCGCGTCGCCGGGCCACTCAGCGTTGTTGAACCAGTTGTACACAGCCTAAGGTAAGGAGTGTATCAGCACGTCATGAAAGAAAAGTACACCACAATGTTATAGTATATCGCGGGGATATAGTATACCAGATGGTATAGTATCCCGAAATATATAGTATACCAACATATATCGATTGTGTCGGTCATATAAACGGTCCGACGTGGTGTGCAGAAAGGAGCAGGATATAAGCGTAGGGTCAGCAATCTGTGTTTTACATAGCATAAGTGAAGAAACCAACCTCGCGGAATCGTTCCGTCGTTTTGACCCTATCGTCCTCGGATTGGTCGGCGAAGTATTTGTCGATGAACGCGGGAAGTATCGTTTCCAAGCAGTACGCCCTCCGGTTTACCCCCTTGATCGTGCCACGGCTTGCCTTGGCCGCCAAGAAACCCTCGCCGTGCGTGTCGATAAGCCATGTCTTCTGCTCCGCCGACAACCTCGCGGGCGGGTCGATAATTTGAATGCCATCCGAGTCGGACTCCTCGTCTCGCTTTCGCTTCGGTTTAACTTTGGGAGCCATGTATAGAATAACAAGTTGTAATAGTATCGAGCAGATGCGGGCAGGGTGAGGGTGAGGAGAAGCTTTACGTCTATGTTGACAACCTCGACATGAGGCAAGACCAAACAAGGAAAAATTGATACATATAGATACATTGCAAATAGACCCTTGCGGGTTGGATCGGACAGTTGCAATATACTATATCTATATACTATATATGAGCCCGCGGTCAACACCCCCAGAGTTCAAGTAAACACAGATTGTGACGTTGCGAAGCGAGCGGGAGTATGATAGGAGTGCGCATATAGGCGTCAAGAGTAAACGAGACATTACCAACAAATGCACTCCGATTCTTAGTAAAGCACGTTTCAGCCTAGTTTATGCTACCCAAAAAAACCAAACACAAAAAGAGTGCGTGAGATTGGATTATACTATACACCATCTTCTAACAGTGGTGCTTTCCACGGGTGTATGCATCGATAACCCGGCTGCCGGGCCGAGCTAGGTTGATAGCTGCGTCATTACATTTCGTGAGTAAAGTATGAGCATCGGCCGAAATGGTTCAACTGATGACTCCGAAGTATCCGAAGAATGGTAACTCATGCCACGGTAGCGGGTGTACCACGGCGCTGCAGGTGAGGGATTCATATTGTATCAAGCGTGCTAGATAGAGGTGCAATAGGTTGAGCTTGCCATCACGTTTTGTTGGGGATCCCAGTGTGGCTCCGTATGGCATCGGGAGAATAATCATGCTCAAAGCGCCAATAGTTGGTGCTTTTGAGCAATTGGCGACCTTGCTCAATTAAAGTCAGAATTGAGCAAGGGTCCTGCCTAAGCGAGCCATTTCGCCGTCAGCGAGCGCACCTCGGTCGATTCCCGGTCCAACAAAAGTAGATTGACTGCACCGTTTAAGGTAGGTGCGGTTGCCTCCATTTGCTCGACTACTCAACTGCCCAATTTGTGCCAACCTGTCTCAGCAATCGCATTCCATTTTCCTGAAACTGTGTCCGGGTGCTTTGATGTCGGACGTAGCATGCATGACAGTGCTTTCAACTGAACAGTACTTGGGTATACGCACTGTGCTAGTGTTTGCTGCATTGTTGAATCCCTGGGAACCAAGGAAAAATACGGATGTGTACGTGTAGCATCATGACCTACTTAGGCTCAAATATATGCGTACTCTCACCCCGCCTGTATCCATCGCAACACATGCGCCGTAACTCCCGCGGGCTGCGCGAATAAATATTGCTTTGTACAATTCAGCACTCAAAGCAGTGAACCAATGACTTGCGGCGGTTGGGGATTCGAGTCCCCAAATCCGTCGTTTGGATTCAAACTACGCCTCGGGCAAACCTTGATTTGCTCGTGTTCATATCTTACGGTCCAGCTACCAGTGTGAGACAGTTCACGTCGCCCGTCCCATTTGAATTCATCCGAAACTTTGATAGTAATCGACCGTTTGGCCTAATAGGAGAACCAGCCTTAATCCGTCACGATCGATTCAAGAGTATTGCACTGTTGCTACAGATGTTGCAGTACGGGGTAAGAGATGACAAGAGATGACGCATTGGCATTGATCGAGGTGCCAATGTCTCGGGTGGGACCAGACGATCGGCTTGGTCAGACAAATGGTCCCCCTGACGATCCCAGTGATGTGGTGCATTAGAAGCTATCATAATGGTTATATCTCTAATCCCCACCTTAATTACAGTTTTCGAAGCCGGCTTACTGGAATCCCGTAGAAGGTTCACACGCGCATTCTTCAACAGTGTCACCGCCGATTCTCCGAGGCTACGTTCTCATTGGTTATCGATATATACCCAGAATCACATGTGACGCCAATGTGACTTGGTCCGCGCGGTCGTCCTCTCCTCCACGCAACGTTCCCAACGCTCAACGCATCGCCACTTGGATCGACTATCGAATAAGTGGAATCAATCGACTGGGGAGGAGTGTGTAGTGTTGCACCTCAGGGGAAGGGGTGTTCCAAGAACGGTAGCTTATTCTTAGCAAAATTACGGATCAAGTGGGGAATTGGATATGTAGGTCTTGGTAAAATAGAGCCCGACTGTGCGCATCCGCAGAGGTTACCAAATGCAATATACTATATCTCCAATACTATACCTACGTGAGTCCATCGGAGCCAAAATTTCTAGAGCCGTGAATCGCGGATGATTCATCTCGTACGCAGTCCTTCATTTTTGCACTCTCACTGGGAATCACTAGTTCTAATTATGAAGTCAAAGGCGTCCACTTCATCACAGCCTCGCGTTAGGGGTATTGTATACAAGCACTATGAGACAAATAAACGGGGGAAAACGGTCGCCGTGAAGAGACCCCGCGTCGATGCATCCTCCTCATCCTGAGCAGTGCCACTGTCGAATAATACCACTAATCCCCGTACATCCCATACATCCCATACATCACATAATCTGGACACTGCATTCGACTATGACGACGGGCTATGGGAGGACGAAGTTATCAATCCAGGCGTTCATGATGTTGATGACTTGGGTCAGGGTGATTCACCGGAATTCCCTGCAAAATCGGTATAACCTCCCTAGTTGACGCGAATTAGTGGTCATTGCTGATCAAACTACGTCTCTCATATTCACAGTCTCCAAATCGCCATCTCAGAGACTGGGAGAACCAGCATTCTGCTGGATATCTTCAAGCACTTTTCCATCGGCTCACAGCTCCCGTTGGCAACGTATGCGCAAGTTGCTCTCGATCGGCGGCGAATCTCTACCGATGCAAAAGCTGCCTTTGGTGTACCCCTTCTTGCGACAAATGCTTGCTCGAGTCTCATCGGTACCAACCCACACACTCAATCTCGAGATGGAACGGTCGCTTTTGGGAGGATTCAGCATGGTCAAAGCTGGGGCTTGTTATGCATCTCGGACATGGAGGGAAACCTTGCGGACTTAGTAGCCGCGTCGTTAACATCTGGGTCGGCGACATCACTGGGTTCTACGAGCTGCCGGTATCGTTTTGTCAGCATTCTGGCGCCAGATCCAAAGGAGTTCAATTACTCGAGTTGGGCCTCTTCCCTTGCTCGGATGTTAATCCCGAGTCTGCTTTTACTCTATCCTGTCTAGAGCATTTTGGAATCTTTGCTACCCTCGGGAAAGCCTCTGGTCACAAGTACTACTCGGTACTGGAACGTCTGACGAATACGGGATTCCCCGGCCAAGTTCCTGATCGCTACCGAGAGTTAATGCTTACATATCGGAAATACGCTCACTTGACCAACTTAAAGCGGTCGGGTTTAGCTTTCCCAGCACATCCTACGAAGGCCTGGGAAGATAGTCTTGCGATCCGGTGCATCTCCTGCCCAAATGAGGGTGTGAACTTCTTTTGGTGTGAAGTTCGTGATGAAGAGAAGTCAGATCACGAACGCATCAAAATGATACTTCCAATACTTACTGTGTATCTAGGGTTTATTTTGTCTTCTGGTTCTCCTACGATGGCAACTCTAGAAATCCTCGAAAGGATAAGAAGGTTGACAAGGACGATATCTCATTTACCGATGGGAAAATGTATTACGTGTTGCAGAAACCATATAAAGAGTGGGTTGCCGCGGACGGAAGTGGCCCGGACTATAAGGTACTGTCACTTAGGCTTAAGTTTAAACTGTTAGTTTTATCTGACCTGAACATGCAGACCTCGGAACGCCCAGAGTGCGATAACCATAAGGCCGCTGCGGAAAAGCACGTTCGGTGGGGAGGTTTGGAGGTGACTGGAGTAGGCGCTTGCACATGTGCAAGACACAGCTTTTTCTTGCCGCATGGAATCGTCGACTACTTCAAGGGAGAACGGTACGACCCTGCTATTGTTCATCCGTTGCGAATGCATTTCTAATGATACCTTGGCGCCCGTCCAATTACCACTGCTATTGCGCATATACTATACGGTCCATACTATATCGGGGCATACTTTCCATGCAAACTCTGGATACTATATCCCATACACCTTACTCGTGGGTGGTATACCCATTCCTTTCGCTAATTGGCTGTGTGGGGCGCATCGCACTGCTACTCAGGTGAGTGTTTTCAACTCTCAATCTGCCACAACAATTGATAAAGGTTTAGCTTTGTGTATACCGACTACGCGGTGGGTTCGGTCATCAATTACCTCATCCGGAACGGTCGTCTTGCCTTCGGCATGACATACGATATCTGGTGCCATTGGATTCCGAACCTCTGGCGGAGAGCCTCTCATTTCCCTCAGCATATAGCACTACCTGCCGATCTGCAGTTGCAAGGCGGCGTACCCAAGTTTCATTTGCAGGGTCATATACAAACGTGCTGGGTGCGATATTCACTAAACAACACGCCGTACGTCGGCCGTATGGAAGGCGAAGGCTGCGAGCGCGCATGGGCCTATCTAAACGAGACGTCAGGTAGCACCTCAGAGAAAAGCCCGGGAGCCCGGTGGGACTCAATCAACTACATTGTTGACGACTGGAATTTTGATAAGATGATTCGGATGGGTGAGTCCTGTGGAATGTCACGAAATAATACTTATTGATACTGAACAGGGAGATTCTTGGCGGGTAAATTCGCTGAAGCTAAGAAGATGTATCCGAAACAGCTTGGGATATTCGAGGAACTCGATGAATCCCTCCCCGATGAAATGACGAGTCAATGGAGAGCGGCACCTACCGAACCTGTCTTAGACTCGAAAGGTAAATGGACGAGCCCGTTCGCAAGCACCGAGTGGAGTGGTATGTATTTTGGCCAATGTTCACGCAATTATACCGACCAAAATATCCAGGAGCGACCTTTCAAGAGGTCTTACACGATGAGCGGAAGCAAGAGGAAGAGGGCAGCCATGATCCATCCCGGAAAACTGGTGTGACGAAGTGGCTCTCTTCTGCAATTGAGTTAGAAAATACTATGTGAGTCCGGAGGATCTGTCAAAAAGCTACGTACCATTGATCGCATGAATTAGGTACAAACTACGTAGGGATGAGGCAGCGTTGGGCTCCACCGGTACACCAGGGCAGCACAACCCTCTGAACGACAGACGCAAGACGCTACAGGCCAGTGTCACGGCTCATCGCGAACAACTCGTCATGTACATGAGTGGTGCCGGTAAGCCCGACCACCCCGGGCGACCATTCGTAACCCCGTCCGAACCGGAACGCGCCGAGCTGGGACTTCCATCGTCCTACCTTACAAGCTCGCTGGTGGCCTCTTCTCGTCAACAATTGGCTGAACAGGAGGCAAAACTACGGCGTGCGGTATGCAACGACAGCCTACAAATTATCAAGAACCTCCTGGGAGCGAAGGCGCTGGCGCTGAAACATAAACGCAAAAATGATCGCGGGCAAGGAGCGATAACGAGAGCGGAAAGTGCACTCCGAGACAAGAATGAGCAGGTCTCCAGAGCTCAATGGAGATACAATAATTCCAGAGCTGCTCTGCTACGCTTGAGCCCTTCGGACTCCGATCGCACGACCTACCAGGAGCTTAAAAAGGAAGACCTAAAGATCCTGAGTTCGTACCTTGAGGATGATTCCAAGGGGCTTGGGCAAGGGTATCAGGAGATTCCGTGGCTCTGGCGAACGAGGGTAGCGGAGAACAATGAGGAATGGCAAGTCGAAGGTAAGTACACTTAAATTACACTCACTGTGTTATTGTATAAATGAATACCGTACCTACAGCTCTTAAGGTGGAATGGTTCAGGGCGAGGCAGCGATACCTGCAATGGGAAGAAGAGTTGAAGCTACTGAAACGAGAAATGGTGATGGCCGCGCGGGACTTTCGAACGCGGCAGCAAGTGTGGGACTTCAAATCGCGGGCATTCAACCTTACTCCTGGGATGAAGGAATACGCCGCCCAGAAGAGTAACTTTTTTGCAAGGCTTGGAGAGGAATTGACCAAGAAATGCAACGGATGTGTGACGGTGAGGATAGCATATTTCCCTATAGTATATGTCGGCGTCTAGACAACGTGGATTTACAGGACCCCATTGTGGAACTCAAGTGGGCCACGGAACATTGGCCGGTGGCGTTCGACGCTGAAGTTGTGAGTGCGATCTTGCGCGGGCCGTGAAGCTAACAAAATTTGGAGTATTAGGACTCGACAAATTGAAGTGTTGCAATCATTGAAGTCTGGATAGTATATGCGAAATACTATTCCCATTCGGCTTCGACAAATTTCGTCTGCCAAACACTTTCAAATGCTAATAAACACGTTCCCTTTGTACACGTACGACTTCCCGTCATCATTCCCATCACCAATGGCTCGTCAAACACGTGGCGATCGAGACCCTGCACATAGCCTGCTTGCTCAAACCCTCACCGAACGTCTATTTTCACCCTCGCGATGGCCTACACGTTCTACACACTCTCGACTAAGAATGGGGCTGATCCTTGGGTCGGATTCGAAAAGCAGGCCTTTGGGTCGCTGTCAGGCGATAGCGAGGAGGTAGGTCTTCGTGCAAAGTGAACCCGATCTCAACCTATTGACCAGCAAATCCGTAGGAGAGCGACAAAACGTTTCGCCCGCGAGATACCAACCCCCCTACAGGCAAGGTCGGCAACACAGACAATCCTCAACCGTCGAGTAGTGATAAGGGCAAAGTGCGTAATCTATTCATAAAGTTGACGATAGTCTGACGTCTTTTCTAGGTCAAGGCGAGCGTGACAAAGGCTGGCGTGTCGCTGCAAAAACTGGGGCATCGGAGACGACGACCACCCGTCAAGGTGTCGAAAACCGCGGCAAATCAGGGGGGGAGTTCGAAAAAATTGAGCGTCTCCCGGCCTCCAACGGGCCCTCGTTCGGGCGAACGCGATCCATCCCGAAATCGGGAATTATCGACTTCGTCTTCTAGTTCGCCGTCGAGGTCCCGGTCCCCTCTCGCTCAGGTCACGACGGGGAGGAAGAGGAAGATGGTACTTAGCGTGGAAATTACCTCGCCGCCCAAGAGGATGCGTGAGACGGTATGATTTAGGGTATGAGGAAGGCAGAACCAGCTGGAATGATTTGCCCGGCATTTTGATACTTAGTGTGGGCGAATGTATCCTTATATTATTTATGTCAGGAATTGCGAGCGGGAATACTATTGCTGGATACTATATAAATATGACTTCGACACGCGAACGGGCCTAATTCACGTGATTTGCTTGGCGCCACCCCAATCGGGTTTGGACGAACTGGCTAGAAAGTATGAAACGGAGTCCAAATTTTGAAGAAAAAGTAGGAGAGACTCAGATGTATTGTTTAGATTAGAAATTACATGTCCACATCACCGTCACGGCACGCACAAACACTTTCAGCAAGAATACAACGGACATGTAACGGTTGACGGCGGGGTTCACGAGCGAGACGTTGTAACAGACGTTGGATGGTTAAACACGGGGCGATTGTTAAGGTAGTTGTGCACGACCTTAAGTGTGCGCATAACCCGGTCAACGACAACCACTTCGAGACATCAAACTTACGCACCTTCTGCATCTCAATGCCGAATTCCGCCGCTTGGCCTTCGTTCAGTGATGAGAAGAACTTGGTCACGAACTGCTCCGTCAGTGTCCTCGCATATGCCCGAGTTTCTCCGTGCTTATGAGAACGAGTGTTGAAACTCGATTGGAAACCATCTAGCCATTCCTTGTGGATAAGGATGTCGCCCGGGAATCCCGCGTGCGGGATTCCGCGGGCGCGGGCGCGGGCGCGAGAATGGCCCTGGAGGTGCGGGAAAGTGCGGGAATTCTCGGAGAATCCCGCAAATTCCCGCGATTTAAGCGCCGGAATGAGTAGATTAATTTTGTGATTTTTCTACATTTTTACTCGGTCTCAAACAGCCGGCATAGCGTTGTTTTGTGAACAAACAGCCCCAGCACCCATCAAGTGAAAAGTTGAGTGACCACAAAACCCACCACATCTGAATGGAAATACATCTATTAAATGCGGAGAAATCCGGGGAGTATATCCATATATACATCCTGTGAGAAATAAATTAAATCGCCCATGTAACCCTCAAAATACTGCAGGGGGATACTTACCCCTGAAAAAGCGCCACACGCGCTAAGGTGAAAGCACGGGAAACATACTGCTCCCCTGTGAGCGATCAGTTTATACATGCTCCAGTGGTCTATACACAAAAATTGAGCGTGTTTGGCCCACTGGAAAGTGGTGAAAGGGGGGAAACAGTGCTGAAAGGGGGGAATTCCAGTACAAAAGGCAGTCTGTAGCACTATTGAAGCCATTTAGAGAGATTCTAATGAGTACATTCTGCTCAGGATACATGTAAGCATATACCTAGGTGTCTGTACTTTTTCACTTTTCTGTATGATACTTGACTTATATGCTTGTGCCTTGAGAGCCATGTCAATAACTATGCACTAAGTTCAGGCTGATGCTGGGCATCTATGGAAGCCAGATTATGAGTATATGCATGTATATGTGATTTGAATAGATTGTACACAAAAGATCCTATGTATCATGTCAAACTTTTGGGTAGTGAAACAAGTAGGGGAATAGGGGTTTTTATTGGATACAAGTCATGATACAGCCGCTTCCTGTGATTTGATTGGGCTGAAAATTAGTACATAAATGCAGAAAATATATATAATGAGGTATATACCCGAACGCTGCTCATATAACCCCTGGCTGGCGCGCGCGTATGAGATTTTACTTTCCCGGAAAAGTAAATGACAGATATCTACCGGAGAAAATTTACTGTGGACATGTGTTATATACCATTCGAATGCGCTGATTTTCGCGCATTTAATGAGCTATAGAACATCTAATTGTGATGGGATCTTAGGTACATGATACCCGCATTCCCGCTCGTACCCGCAGACACGCGAGAATTTCGCGGGATTCCCGGAGAATCCCGCATTCTCGCGTGCGGGCGCGGGCGCGAGCGCGAGAATGACCCCTGGGGTCATATTCCCGCTTGCGGGCGCAGGATTCTCGTGTTTTTCCCGCCCGACATCCTTACTTGTGGATTGGGAGGAGTCGGGTTGAAGGAGGTATGGGGTCTTGGGCAGGTACCAATGCCATAGCTTTGAGTTGAGTGAACGTAGGAGAGAATGAAAAATGTCACCTTCTGTCATGTGACCGGCCGTTTGTCGTTGACCAATGGAGTTGTGACGTGTGAGTCATATGATTTTATCTCGGATATTATATGACGATCGTGTTACTTCACCATAGTATCCGTTCACGAGGGTATCGATTTGCGATAGTATCGATTTGCGATAGTATCGAGTTGCGATAGTATCTATGCGGGATAGTATCTATGCGGGATAGTATCTATGCAGGATAGTATCTATGCGGGAT
>JANWGL010005107.1:0-10484 GCA_025200755.1 Ceratobasidium sp. C01 | reverse complement strand
CCAGGCTTTATCCGTAGACGCTCACCACACATTCCAACTCACACCTATCACCCCTTCCCAAGTGTCTACCTGCCTCGGCCTCACTGCCTACTTCGCCGCCGACCTCCGCACGCTCGAAGAGATTTCCGAAATGGTTGAAGTCCACCGGATGGCGAAGTTAGTCCTGGACCGAGAGCTACAAGGATCAACGAGGTGGGAGGTTGTTGGTTGGGATCATGGGCTTTTGGATGGTTCGGGCATGATTGTTGTTAGGATAGGGCGAGACGGTTGGGGTGGTGCTCTGTATGAGCGCTTCGTGTCTGGATATTTTTAGTGTGAAGGAAGGAATATGTGAGGCAGGAATTGGTTTTGTTGAATCTTAGTTTTAGTCCGTGGACGTGTATAGAACCGAGAATCGATATGGAATAATTGTGACTGGTTAGAATTTTGGGACTTGTACATACCAAGGAGAGAAATACCGAGAGACAAACGCGCATATAAGTACTACTAAGTTGATGGTTACATTCAATCTTGCGCGAACCCCTCGGATAATCTAATCTCGCCTCGTCTACAGGGCACCGTAGCATTCGCCTTTCAAGGTGGTGTACGCGAGCTGGCAAGGTAAGCACCATATATATATATACCTCTGGCGGTAGAAGGATTCTGAGTGTGCGGTAAGTCAAACTGCCATTCAATCCCCTAAGCAGGCACTCTTACTGTATTATTTCGACCCTCGCCCCCGAGGAGTTCGACGCGACGGAGAATTCGAGCTGTCCTATCTCTTTTGTACGTGCTCGGCTCGTGTGCCATTGCCTAGAGAGCTGTGACTATCATTCGACTGCTGTGCCATTTCGACCCTCGCATCGGCCCCCATCCCCTGGAAGATTGACGTGACGCGAGATTTT
Source organism: Ceratobasidium sp. C01 (assembly GCA_025200755.1). NCBI lineage: Eukaryota > Fungi > Basidiomycota > Agaricomycetes > Cantharellales > Ceratobasidiaceae > Ceratobasidium > Ceratobasidium sp. C01. Next base: position 9,600 of record JANWGL010005107.1, on the reverse strand, counting down.
GATGGGTCCCCTGTGCGAGGGGACAGCCCGAGTCGGTAGCAAATGAACCATGTGCTATGTTGATATGATTGAGCAAATTTTGATATTAGGATATTGCAACCAACAAAACTCGAGCATATATCCAAGCTAGAGCCAATGAAAGTTAATACAAGAGTACAACTATGTTCCAGGGATCCCGGAAGACTCGGGGCGAGATGCCTCGGGGTATGCTGGCTTGCTGCACCCCTATTCTTTACCATCGGACCCGTCCAAAGCCTGGTCAAGGCCTGGTTTGAACCCGGGAAGGCCACAGGTACATTTCACTCAACCTCTGGCATCAAACATTCGAAGAGGCCTGGAAATCCAGCTGCAAGGTACACAATTATAACACCTTGCACTGTATCCAATTTAGAACGCTGTTTTACATCGGCACAAGTACCACGTTGAAAGATAGCCGGGCGCTTTTCAGTACGTAAGGGCTGGCTCCTGTTAAGCCGACACCCATTTCCCATGCTCGTTAACATGACTTGCAATGATGTCCGGCGAGCGGATCTTACGTATCGGCTTACGGTTACCTCTACCTCCTACAAGCGCCGAATGACGACGCTTACACAACAGGGTTTAGTAGTTGGGTATGTATGTAATATCAGTCGATTACATCCATTAGTCACCCTCCCACATTCTCGCCGAGACATTCCCACAATTTCTTTTCGTTTTTTGAAGACGATTGCGTGGAAGGTTACTGAGCAAAGGGTGGTGGAAATGATAGCTCTTGTAACGGGTACCGTTACCGACCGGGAAGCCGGCCAGGACCGGGAAGCTGGCCACTCGCCGTTTCTCAAGCATTAGATCGATTTAAATGATCCAAAATGTACCAGAAATTTCTCAACGTGTAGAAAAAGCTGCAGAGCACTTTTATTAGCATTCTCTTGCCCAATTTTCATCGGATTTGAAGTTTGTTTCAGCGGCTTGGCCTGTTTTGAACAAGAAGCTTAGCAAGCTCGCCGCTAGCTCATCGATAAAGTATCGTATATAGTTTTTATCAATACCAAGTGTAGCACGAGCCTTGTCGGGGGGGCATACACAGATATAATGACCCGAAGTCTGATTTATGAGTGTGTGCGCTATTGGTATAGTGACGGGGTGCCTGCCCAAGCTACTCTAACCACTCTTCCAACTACTCCAACAGAACAGTCCCCCGCCATTAACCAGAAAATTTAGTAGCATCATGGCCGATTGTCCTGCTCCTGCACTTTCCTGCTCGCTCAAGCCCTCTTTTGTGTTGGAGTACGCTGAAAAACCGCTTCTGTATCAAATAGTATATTTCAACGCCCAATCTACTAGCTTTGTGGTTGCATCGACTAATTGAACCTCAAATAACACAATTACACCCCCCTTAGACACGATAGTGTGTCTCCAAGTGCTTGAAACCGTGAGTACCGACAGACCACTCAAAGAATTATCACGTGGCCGGCTTCCCGGTATTTTCATGATTTCCGACCATCTTGTTGTCAGCTCCATAACAAGGGAACTGAATCGCATAAAATTCTGAAAGAAAATTGCATGGGATGCGCCGTAGCCCCTTCTGTCGGATAAGCACGTAAAAGTAAAACGAATGTCTTTATCAATAAAGATAAGTTCATACAGTCAAAATCCGGCCGGTTTCCCGGTCGGTTACGGTAACGAATCAAGGGTTTAGCATCATGGCAGTTCTAATCCGATCGTGCGCTTGCCCTTGTCCCCACCACCCGTCCAGTTGTATCTTATTTATCCCTCTTAGCGGTCACTTTACTCTATCTGACCCCGTTCCCTATTTGAGCGTCCACGACCACCCTAGAGCTTGGGTATGGCTACGAGTGCAGCGCCACTGCCACGGTGGGATGTAGGCAGCCGCGTCGACTCTGTCGCAATATCGCACGATGATACTCGCGTTGTCTCTGGCTCGTTGGACAGCTTCGTTCGTATCTGGGACCTGAAAAACGGGGCTCTTGCTCTAGGACCTCTGAAAGGACATACCGCAAGAATTGGGTCTGTAGCCTGGTCACATGACGACACCTGCATAGTCTCTGGCTCGGTGGACGGTACTATTCGTAAATGGGATGCACGCACTGGCGCTGCTGTCGGCAAGGTGCTCAGGGGACATGCAGGCACAGTCTGGTCGGTGGGGTTCTCGCCCGATAGCACCCGCATCGTTTCTGGCTCGGACGACAAGACTATCCTGAGATGGGACGCCAGTACCGGCACTACTGTAGGCGAGCCGCTCAGGGGGCATACCGGTGGAGTCCTGTCGGTGGCATTCTCTCCCAATAGCATCCGTATTGCCTCTAGCTCGACTGACGCGACCATTCGAATCTGGGATGCACACACGGGCACTCCTTTGGGCGAGCCGCTCAGGGGACATACCGACACAGTCGCGACGTTGGCATTCTCGCCCGACAGTACTCGCATTGTCTCTGGCTCGTCGGATATGACCATCCGGATCTGGGACGTACGCACAGGTGCTCTCGTCGGCCACCCACTCAGGGGACATACCGACGAAGTCCTCTCGGTGGCGTTCTCGCCTGATAACGCTCTAGTTGTCTCGGGTTCATTTGACCGCACCATCCGGTTCTGGGACGTACGCACAGGTGCCGCCATAAAAGAACTGATCAATGGACACAGCTCCCTGGTGTCCTCGGTGGCGTTCTGTTTCGATAGCACCCGCATCGTCTCGGGTTCGGAGGATCATACTATAGGTGTGTGGGGTGCGCCGCAGCGCGTAACCACGTTTGATACTACAAGTAACAACTTGGTAAGTACCTCACGCGCATGAACTCCTACCTGGTTTTCATAGACGACCACACAATAGCGTACCCCCTCGTTCGATATGGTAACGAGCAAAATGGTCAGCGCCTCGGCTTCCTCAGGTCTCTGTTTATTTCTCATCTCGTGATCCACAATAGTCCGTTCAGGAGATAATCGACTGTCTGGTGAGACACGGATGTGCCGATCTTAGTTCGTCCATACAAGCTAGTCAAACCTCCGAAGTGCTGGCGTCGGGAGGCTATGGCGATGTTCGGCGCGTGGCATTAGAAAATGGCACTAATATCGCTCTCAAAACGCTACGGTTACACGTTTTAACGAGAGATGGCGACAAGGCTATTAAGGTATGTCTCATTATCTTCGTTAACGACTTAGCTCCCAATTATATGTATATTATTTCTCAGCGCACCGCTCGCGAGCTGTATGTGTGGTCCCGGCTTGATCATGTCAACATCCAAAGGCTGCTGGGCATCGCCGTCTTCCAGGGTGGGCTCGGCATGGTGTCCCCGTGGATGGAGCGGGGGGACTTACAACAATACTTGCTGAACCACCCAGACGAAGACCGCTATCGGGTGGTAAGTCCGGCTTTGTCAGTTCAGTGCCTTATGTTAAGTGGATTCTTAGTGCGTCCAGGTAGCATCAGGTGTATCCTATCTTCATAGTATCCCAATGGTAAGAGTATTTCTCTTCTAGAATGTGTTGAGCAGAGGTGAACCTGAGATTCCTAGGTCCATGGCGACCTAAAGGCTGTAGGTATTTCAACACTTTTCGTCCGTCCCGCACACAGGAACTCTGGCTGACACCCTCCTAGAGCAATGTACTGGTGGCAGACGATGGCACGCTCAAGATTAGCGACTTCGACCATGCCATACTGAGTGAGACTACGCTTCGATTTTCAGCTACAACTCGGCCTGGAGGAGGAACTCTACGATGGATGGTGAGTGCCTCAGCGAATACTTCTCATCTTACTCATGATTACATACTAGGCACCCGAGCTGCTGCGGGCAGAGGACGACGATGATGACGATGGTGATGATGACGGCAAGAACGAAGACGAGGACAAAGAGCACCCAACCCGGGCTCCCGCTATAAGATGCAAAGAAACCGACGTATATGCTCTCGGAATGGTAAGCTCATTGCTCCATTCATTAATACATTAATGCTGATTGTATTTATGGAAGACGGTACTGGTGAGTAATCATGTCGAGAACAGTCGACTTGACCTTCTGACGCCTGGCAGGAAATTATCACTGGGGACGTGCCATACGCTGAATACCTCAGCGACATGGGCATTTATCGTGCGATCCATAAGAAAAAGCCACCCAAACGCCCAAAGGAGCTTCCTAGATCTGCGAGAAAAGCAGACCGTACATGGGAGCTCCTGCTGAAGTGCTGGAACCATGACCCCTCTGCTCGACCAGACGCAGGGTTGGTATTGGTGACGGTGAGTTTTTCTACTCGCATAAACGATTCAGGGCTCACGAGTGGTTTATTCCTTAGTTGAACAACCTCCCGTCCTAGCTCCTGCCAATGCTTCTTGAGAGCTATCGAATTATTTACGAATCCTTCTATTCATGCGCATTGCATCTGTGGTTCGTGTGGGATGCCGTCTATACCCCGGTTATTTACCATGTTCGCGATAACTGATTTTATAACGGATGTAGCTGGGCACTGGCAAATATTACTGGTTCAATAAAAGTTCACGGCACGTGCTTTTCTCGTATAAATAAATACTGAACCGTTGTATGATAGTTTTCGAATGGTATACCCCAGCTGAGAGCGCCACTTATAGCTCAAAATGATTGCGTTGAGTCGCTGAATCATGCGACTGAAATAAATCTCCTAAGAATCGCAGTTTCAGTTTTTCACAAAAGCTCTTCTCTAGAAATGAGATTCTTTCCTCTACGGTACAGTTGGCCATAAAACTGGTCATATTGGATGAAAACTTACGAAGATTAGGATACAAAGTTGTGACACTAATGTATACTACTACGTGCCAGAAAATGTTTAATATTATTTGAGCTATCTAACACATATAGGAGCTTCCCAATATTTAAAGTACTCATGCCGTTCAACCGGAACGAGGTGGCGATCTCCCACAAGCAGGACACTGCTTGGCTTACGCACTTGGCATTATCATACATTCGCGAGCACAACGGTAAAAACGATTCGATTGCCATAGAGGGTGCCATCAAGTGCCTAGAAGGGGTCATTTTACTCACCCCAGAGGGACACTCCGACCTCCCGGCACGTACAGGCGCTCTTGAGTTCGCGCTTTCAAGGCGATTTCAGTACTCGGACAATCTCTCGGACCTAAGTGATGGGATCCACCATATAAACCAGGCTATTTCACTTGCTTCTCAGGAGCACCCGGATATACCTTTCTGGCACAGCAGCTTGAGCGGATCGTTCGCGAACCGATTTGAACGTCTAGAGAAACTTACAGATCACAATAACGCAATTGAGCACTTGGGCCAGGCTGTTTCGCGTACACCACCAGGAAACCCTAACTTGCCTGTCCGGCTTGGTAACCTTGGCACTCTATTCATGGAGCGATGCGGACGGTCAGGCCAGATTTCGGACCTTAATAAGGCAATCGATCTTCAACGCCAGTCGGTTGTACTCGTACCACAGGAGCACCCAAGTATGGCTATCTGGTGTAGCGCCCTTAGCGATTCACTTTACAATCGATTTGAGGACCTCGGCGAAGTGGTGGACCTTAATGAAGCAATCGAGCTCGAGCATCGAGCGGTTGGTGCCACGACCCAGACAAGCCCAGACATGCTCGTCTTATTACAAAATCTTGCTTGTTTATTTATGAGCCGCTTCGAGCGTCTTAACGACCTTGAAGACCTGAACACAGCCATCGACCAACAGTATCGAGGGGTTTCTCTTATACATCAGGACGACCCAGAGCTGCCCGAATTACTGCAGAATCTCTACTTCTGGCTTATGAAACGATTCGAGCAATCAGGCGAACTCGCAGACCTTGGCAGGGCAATTGATTCCTAGCATCAAGTAATCTTACTGACGCCCGATTCGCACCCCATCACGCTCGCACGTCTGGACAGCCTCTGCACTTCGCTTCGAAAGCGATTCGACCTCCTGGGCAGGCTCGAAGATCTTGATAAAGCTATTGAGTATAACGACAAGGCGATTGCGACCACGTCCGAGGGCCATACCGACATATTCACCCGGGTTTACAATATCGGTACTTTATTCATGACGCGATTCGGGCAGTCGGACAACCTTGCGGACGTTGAGAAAGCAATCGAGCGCCGGAATCAAGCGATTTTGCTTCTACCCAAAGAGCACCAATATGCCCCTACCTTGTCCCATAACCTTAGCCGCTCTTTCTCGATTCGATTTGAACGTTTGGGCAATCTTCCTGACCTTGACCAAGCGACGGAGTACGCGAGCCGAGCAGTTATCCTCACTACGGACACACCGGCCCAACTCAGAACCCTTGGTACAGTATATGGGTCTAGACATCAACAATCGTGTCGGCAAGGTACGTGCCGCCCGGCGGCGCTCCTCGAGTTCACCGGTTTTCTTTGATATGATGCCAAACCACTGTCAAACCCCACATGCACGGTCCTGCCAAGTCATTGTTCCTGAAGTTTTGGATGGCCCATCTCCGACTCGCTAGGTACTTTAACCAAATCCTCCCCCTTTTTAGGGGGTGTGCTCGCGAGCACGAGAAACTAATAGGACCACGAAGATTCTCATTGATCTAGAACGGCTATCGCATCCAATGGGGGGGGGGCCTCGGAGGGCTAATTTAATTTCAAAATGTTGGCAGTGTGATGCTAAATTGCAATATATGCCAATCTACTTGACATGTTTGACGTGCCACACGATGAAGGGATTAAATCGGTGCACGTTTACTTGCACCTCATGTAGCTTTGATGCACCTCGTGTTTTTTCTAACATTATTCGGCCGCATGAGTTGACCCAGGTTCCATCTGAGGGCCTCATATATAGAGTGCCTCGCTTTGCTACGTCTCAGAAGAGCGTCCCCCTCTTGTGCGTTGTCCACCCTAATTCACCACTGTGTACTCCTCCGATTCTGAATTTCCCGGTCCTTACTCAGCATGGGCGCGAGCAAATCCAATTGTTGTTGTATTCCCAAGAAGTGGTGTGTCTCGATTCACGCTGTGGTTTCCCTATTTGGTGCGATAGCATATGCATCGGTAATATGGAGCGCTTACTCCGGTGTGTACACTTGCTCACGTTCAATAACTATGGCCTAACTGACGTGATACTTGCATTTAGGGGCGACCAAGAATGACGATCTTGCTCTCTCGTCGTCGGACAAGGCAGCGTTAATCGTCACTGGTGTCGTCTATGCTGTATTAGCGGTAGTATCGCTTCTAGGCCTCTTCGCATGCCTCGGGGAAAGTAAATCAGGGGTAAATCTATACTCAAACGTTATATTGGCTCTATGGTTTGCCCAGCTCGCAGTGGGCATTTGGTTCATCCGGACGGTTCACTATAACAAACGAAGCGTCATGGATCAGTGTGATCATTTCGTGAGTATTATGCATACGTGGTGATTCAATATTAACCTTCCACTCCTCCTTAGTTCGCGGTGAAGACCGATGACCCGGATGGCCGTAACTACAGATCTCTCGATCCGGCTAAGGCGTGCAAGCTCCTCAAGAAGTGGGGTTCTACTGGCGCCATCTTGGTGGTTCTATTTATTCTTATCAATGAGCTCGGTATGTCCCTCATCCTTCGTGAAGAGCTACATTTGGCCTGACGGTCACTCTGCGTTTCGCCAGATGCATGCCGTGCTATATTTTCTTACTTGGAATATCTAGATCGCCGATAGCTAGATAGAGGATCTTCCTACACTGCACTACCAACTCTTTTTGGTTCTCGTAACTTCATATCTAGTACAGGTTACACCTAAGCAGGTGGTATAGTATTGAACGTTAGGGTCAAGCTGTAGATTAAGTACGGCTACTTAGCGGTGGATGGCCTTGTATCATACCATCAGTCTTGCTCAATATAAATAAAAATATGACACATATATCCAAGTCTGAAGATTTGAGAGCCGGAGAGCCTGACCAAACGCATATAGTCATACTAAATTGGTCAATAAATCTTCATTTCATCCGTATCTCAATTCCACGTTAGTACGACGATGGCGTCATATCACCTGGTGTACCACGGGTCCGCTGGCGTTCCTTCCTATTCATGCTGCTTGTGATCATGCGACACATACCATAGCCTACAACTATGTTGCATCTTCGCACACACTGACCTTGAGTGGGCTGCTCTCCGTCACTCAGCCACTACCTACGTTCTCCGGCATCCTCGAAGTCAACTCTCCGCCTTCCACCTCTCCCCAGCACCGAAGCCGAGTTGGATCGCATACAAGGAAAGCTCAAGGGAAGGTTCATCACACAACTTACTAAAGGTAGGGCGACACCGGTCGCCGTTCTAGGTGCTATGGGATATCTTGCCTGTCACGCGATTCAAAACACCAAAAGACCGATCGAGAGCGCATTTTATTATTGACTGATAAAGAATGCACGCGTGGGAACGGATTGGTCATGTATAAGGGTCCGATAAACATAAGCGCCGAGACAAGCGCGAGGCTCGGACACAGATAAACACACGGGTGCTCGGACGCAGATGAACGCACAGGTACTCGGACGCAGCTCAAACGTATAGCCATAGGGCCCCAGCCGTCGTGACGACGTGTACTTAATGCTAGTCTCTACAATGGCACACTTGATCTAGCACCAACCACTCAGAAGCAATTGAAGCATGTGGATTTGACTTTATTATCGGCATGTGAGACCGTTACGGAAGGTGAACAACTATCAGAGGAGGCTACTCATCTCGCGACGGATATGCTTGTGGCACGATATAGGACAGCTATTGCCACCATGTGGTCGATTGGGGATGGCGGTGTGCTACTGTTTGCGGAGAAGTTCTGCGAACATTTGCTCAAACGTGTGGCACCGGATGCTCGAAAGGCAACAGTTGCCGTCAAAAGGTCGGCTAGATATTCATATTGGGCTGTGGGGGTCATGCAATATATGGTGTCAATTGTTTTTAACTCTCAGAATCGCGGTTGTCCTAGTCTGTTGGAACGATTGTACTCAAGGTTCAAGATAGGATTGTGGTGGATTGGTTTATTAGGTAGGGATTTCGTGAAACCTGCTACCTCTACTAGGAGGACAAAAGCTGTTATGCATATCAATCTCTGAGACGAGGACCGCCACTCGGAGAGATAGCTGTTTGACTCGTGGGAACATATCACGTGACAGATAGGGATGATAGGCGCATTTTAGGCTCGTTCTCGTCCTCGTGCACAGTACGTGGTTCCAACGACTCTCTCAGCCCATGACGGTCCTCTCTACGATATTCATCCTTGTATTTCTCACAGAGCTAGTACGATGGATCGGAAAATCTGTTCTACTTGAACTGGTACGTTTCTTTTTTCCCTCGCGATCCGTTATGAGCAACACGTATCCATTTCTCACGTGCTGATTTTTCTCCTCTGTTTAGCTATACCCCGTGTACACACGTGTATTTTTAAAACCGACCATCGAGAGGCAAAGAACCTTACGAGCTGACGTTCTGGCTGCGAAACGCGACCTCCTCCAAACGAGCTCGCAGGACCAGTTCGCAAAATGGGCAAAACTACGGAGGAGAGTCGATAGGGGATTGGCTGAGCTCGATACAATCAGTGAGTCTTCTTCTATCGCATCTTTACGCTCTGGGATGCTGACGTGGCTTTTGGGGTGCCAAGATTCGCAACTTGCCTCGGCTCGAACTTCATTTTCCGTCAAATTCAGTACG
>JANWGL010005099.1:0-11477 GCA_025200755.1 Ceratobasidium sp. C01 | reverse complement strand
CGAGTCACAACTCTGGAGTTTGTTCGCATGCACAACATATGGGCAGAAAACGATACCATCAAGTGTGCTTTTCCTAGACTTGAAGTAGGTCTTTTATCCGCACTGCACTGACCTTTGGACAGCCAATGCGTGGGGTCGTACAAGTGCTTTCATCGCGACGTTGCAAGGTTCGGGAATAAGACCAGTGCAACCAAGTTGAAGCAACAAGGCTGCGAATCTACAACTAAGTTTATTGTTTTCGTATCCTGAGATCAGCTATTTCGCATTTATTTCACCCTCAATTTTAAGAAGACGGTTGAATAGAAAGGAGAGAGGACATGGAGAAACATTTTCTTTCGACTCGCTGAAACAAGCAGAAAATACATGCTGCTATATTGAGTCAACCGTATTTAGCTATTAAGAATTGTTCTGAATTCCGTGTTAGGACTTGTGCTTAGCATTTACATGCCATTTCTGGGCGCCGACCTCACTCCTGATAGGTTCATCGATGATCCACGTAAAAGGTCCCGAGACTGAACAGACAACAGACAGAAAATTAAATAAATGTTATTCAGTTGTCTACGTACATATGAGTGGCATACGGTTGGGTTCTACTCCCACTCTGAGATTGGCCAAAATTTGCGGGCTTGAAAGAACTCTCCCATGCATTCAGCCCGTTCGAGAAGGTCGGCGCTTCCACACGAAGGTTCCGAGACTTAGCCATCATAATGAAGATGACATCATGAGTCATAAGACTAGTTTTTTTTGCTCTTGCCTCACTGTCTCACTGTCTCACGCCTTGATATCGTTTACTTGACGAATCTTCGAGTCTTACTTGCGGCGGATCTGTTTCTTTGGCTTAAAAATATATTAGCTCAGTCTAATTGAACGAATTCGTATCTGTGGAGTAATGTGACATTACTCCTGTCTAGGGTTATAACTAGCGTGGGTAATAAACCAGCGCCCTTTCTGCATAGTCCTACCCGGGAGAAGCATAGCAGATCCCGGCGGGTACATGCAAGCGATCTTAGCCAAATACATTACCCGAAGGCCGAGTGAGGGCATTTTTAGCCAGAGACGTAAGCAGGTAAGCACTATAATATTCAAACCGTTTATCATATTGAAGTGGCTAATACTCGTCAAAGTATTAGCTCCGGTGTCTAGTCTCCAGCCCGCTACCCACCGGCCTCGATTAATGCGTTTTCCTGAACACGAAATACACTCGGTGAACGTCCGAGGGAGGATACTGTAAATGGAGAAGCTCTCCATTTGCAATATCAGATCGCATCCCAGAGGTCTGGGCAGGCTTCCACCTGTTCACCAAAAGCCACTTCGTTGGAATGTGCTGTGCCTAATCCTTAGGCATAGTGAAAGACCCCCTCATCGAGAGTATCCAACTCGACACCAACCCTACCCTTCGGCTTCCCCAAATTCCCCCCACCGATCAATTCGAACTTCACCTATCCCCTCTCTTCCTCCCCCACTCAGATCGTCCATATCGCACGTCAGATAGACTCTCCATACCAGCGAGCGGCGACACACGCGAAGCTCCTTCCCCTTCCCAGTATATCGCACATTGTTATCGACCTTCGGGGAGTGCGAGACTCTGTTGTTCTTGCTATCCTTTGGCAAGGGGAGTGATGGTGTAGTTGAAAGGGAGGAGTGAGTGAACGGGTGCTAATAATGGTGGAGGCGGAATACGGATAAATTTGCTAGAGGATATGGGAAATTTGGTGAAGAGGTGTTTTCGTCATCATTTCGAATCCACTGAGTGCTCGCCTCAATGTGATATTAACTCGTCTGCCTTCTCCTCGTGTTTGCTCCATCTCCATTCTGGGACTCATTTCAGCAAGGAGTCCGTTCATTTCAACCACCATACGTGTAAACCCTTAGGCCCTTTTCGTCGTCAATTCATCCGTTCTCATCGTCTTCCAAACAAAAGCGAGTTGAATTTGTAATATTCATTAATAATTAGCGCCCCAGGGATCTCCAGGCTTCATCGAAGCGAGAGAGAAGGTACCAGAATCTCCCCTGGTTGACGCCCCAAGATGTTCTCTTCGCTAAATCGACTATGGATCACCAACCGAGAAGGGACGCGCAGCATACCCTACCGGATTGCTATGCTTGAAATGGACATAATAATCTCGTAATACACTTGAGTATAAAGTTCCGATTTGCAGGCCCAATATCTATATTTACTATTATTTTAGCGAGCACTAGAGTCCTTCACGATCAGAGGAAACCAAAGTTTTAGCTCAAGTCAGCCGTTGGGTTGGCTTCCCTTTGCAGTAGCGCTTCTCGAAGGTTTCACGTTTGTTGTGATGTGGCAAATGATGTCTCAGAATGGCTAATACAAGCGTCATCACTTGCCCTGCGGGGACTATCACGCGATACCAATACAAAACATGTACTGAAACTAGTAATAGAGTACTCGCTGAGACTGCTTGCAAGTGATCCGACTGTATACGTCGGAGCATAAGGATAAAGGATAATATTATGTCGCGCGCATAGTGGGGAGAGGGCATGCGTATCCTGCCTCCGTCTTGCGCTGAGAGCATGACAAATCTTCAATATCTCCGTGGTAAGACTAGGTTATCTCGTTCGCTCTATTCATTTGGCCTTGATTAGATGAACACAACTCACCGTCAATGTTTCAACAAGAACATTTGTTTCTCCTTCCGTTTCGTGTGGCCTTGGAAAACTAGTACATCCGACTTCATACAGTCAACAGACATGCATGCGTGAAAGTTCCGTCTATATCTGAATCGTAGGAATACCGATTGAACAATCCGCCGAGGTTTGAGAAAGAGGGTTAGACCGGAATCAAGCGCCACCACCCCCAGGAACGCATTGTCGGTGACGCCGGATGCGTGTTGTGTGCATTGTTTTGTTCGAGCGGCCAGTCTCTATGCGGGCGAAATTCGTTGACTGAGTGGGCTGTCGCGTCGCAGAGGGTTGCTTGCGGCCGTAGTATTACATAAAGCCCGATTGGTAATCAGTGGCGCGTTGATCGAGAGCTTCTGCCTTTGGATTGAGGGATTAGATTTGTGGCGTCACCGCTTATGGGAGGATCTTACCCTCGAGCACGCCTGAGACACCGTATACGACGCTGTATGTCTCACCTGGAGCTGGAAAACTGACGACGCGAGTGCCGCACGATCAAGATATTTGCGTCCCCTTTAGCCTAGGCGTAGTCGAAAAGGGTTTTTTGGGCTACGAATGTGGGCCTCGCGGTCAGCTTGCTTCAACCTCCCCCCCTCCCGCAAAGGGGGAAGTATTCTAGTGAGTGTGAGATTCCATAACAAGTGAACTATATCTAAAGTATTACTGCGAGAAGAACTCGCGGCGTCAGCGAGACGTTTAGGAGACTCATGGGTCAACTGAAAGATCCATAGCCTTGCTCTTTGTACTCTACGTTAGGGTAAGGCTCTGTGTGATAGAAGATAGGGTACGTTACTCTCACACTGCATGGCACTGAAATGCAACGACCTCGTGTGTTGCCAGCGCTTTGACTCAGAAGCATATGAGATATAAGTGCGTTGAGCCACCGCCAGGCAATATAACAGCCTTCCATCCGTAGCCTCGACCTACACACGTCCCACCACACGTCCCACTTGCCAGTACATACTCCAAATCTCTCCCACAAGGCAGTATGGCCATCCGTTCGACCTCCCTGGCACGCCCCACCTCCGAAAGCACCCCAACCGCCGCCGTGGCTCCACACAATGATGGTGATATGTATGTTTTGCCCCCTTGTCCATAACAGCTGCTTGCTCAAGTTATTCCACTTAGAAATCCACCTGACGTGATAATCGCACCCGGGCCAGGCGCTGGTGCGCCGAGTCCGAGTCCGGTGCTGAAATCGTTGTGGGGGGTCCCATTGGAACAACACCCTGACGCACAGAATTGATTATGAGTCATTGAGTATGGTGGTGCTGGTGAGTATGTTTCGACACTTAGTTGACTCCATCTTGCTAAGGGACCTTTCTCTGCGACCTTGGGGTGCTCTCCCTAGACTGTTAAATCTAGGCTGCAGCATTACACTTAATCCTCTTACCACTATGATCGACGCACCATACGCTATGCATCTGATCTCATTCTCCGTGCCTTTATTATGATATTCTCTATACCGGCATTTATAGATATGTTTATGCGTCTTACTTTCTTCACTTTGACTTTGTCACATGATACGGGCTTGTGCTCTAAAATTGAACTTGTAGTCTTGGTTCCTTTGCTAGAGTCATCATTATACTCATCCAGCTGTCTTCACATGGGAAACAAAACAAAAACAAAACAAGAACCCTCCCCCATGACATACTTGCAAGGTTGAGTTGCATAAGTGATCGAAGCTGGTGAAACGTGCAATACTAAGCGCCTTCTTCACGTACGCTCCGGCAGTTCATGATTTCTTGCTGAGAAAGGACCCAGTCGACACGTTGATCAGTACTTGTAGGGTCAACGGTAGGATATTTTGTTTCTGGCGTGTGCATTGGTTGCAGGAATCTGCCCCGCGTGACGACCACGTACGAACTCGGGTTTCATGGAGCCGCGTGCCGGCCGATCGAACAATTTCAATCTCTGGTTTGGCCAAAGTCGCGATCGGAGAAGTCCACGTGGATTCTGCTCGATGTATCCCTGACGCGCGTCAATCGGGGGCGCCTTGCTGTGCTTGTCTAGATTCTCGGCTCCACCCACTGCGTTCAGAACCACCACGACCAATCCAGCCCAATTTTTTCTATTGTATTGTATTTCATGGTAAAGTCTTACCCACTCAATCGGGTCAAACAAAAACTAGTTTTCTCGGGAAAGTTCCCCCCAAAACAATGCGAGAAAGGGAATAAAGAGTGCATCAGCTTCCTTCCAGACACTCTGGTGTCGGACCGTTCCGTGCCCGTCAGTTTGCTAGTTATAGCGTCGATTTACGAACATGCTTGAGTTGTCAGAACTAACATCCGAAATACGTCGTGGCTAATCGCAAGTTAGATAGTAGCAACGTGCGGGAGCTCCAGGAACATCAGCCGCATCTCAAACTTGTTCAACACGGATCTACAGAACGAACCGGTCTCGGTTTGCGTTTAAACTTGATCATCGCCTCAAGCTAGCTAGCCCGTTCGTTTGGTATGTTAGTCGTACGGAGGGCGCCGACCGCGATGAGATCCTATTATAATAGGTCTAGTTCGAAAATATTTTGGTTCTATACCGTATATGGTAGGCGGAGCCCTCGTGTCCTACTTTTGATAGATTTGAATTAGTGTTATAAACGTACTCTGAACGTTTACGGCTCGGCTAAGACAACATTGATAGGGTTCGAGGTAAGTTAAGGGTGGATTGGACTTCGCCACCCCCGAAACCGGTACATCCTAGAAAGAAATCAGCCATTTGAGTGCGAACGATTTCCTGCACCGCCCGGGAGCTCTGAGAGATGTTCGCGGAGAAAGACTGTTCCATTGAAAAGAATAACCAGGCGTTGTTCGGTTCACCTCGTCGGGATGGTGGCTGGATCCGTATGGGCAGCAAGAACTAATTGATAGGACTTTGGGAAAATCAACGGAGGCGCCACCGTTTGATATCTTTAGCCCTGAATATTGGGATGTCTGAGCGCCGCGCACAAAACACACAATGTTTAGCTGAGGCCGAACAACTTGAGGGAGCGCCAGAGGTGTCAAGAGCTCGTTGCCTCCTCGAGCTTTCAGTTTCCTGTGCGCTGATCTATAGCCAGATATCCTGCCACCACCTTGTTTTGGTTGCAATGTGCTGTGCAAGGAAATTGTTTGAGCGCAGGCCCGTCAGAGCACCGTGTGTGACCGTGCGCCCTTCGTTGCGTTTAGAAGTTCGATAGCAAACAGAAAGATTCGCTACTATTCTCTGAGTATTTGGGATAGGAACGGGGCTCAATCCAGTTGGGGTGCTCGGGCATAGGGCGAACACCTCGTGTCTAACTAAAATGCACAGTAAGGAGCTCGCTTTTGAAGGCTGAAGAGGCGACAGTATATAACATACAGCATGAACCTAAAGGTGCTCTCTCATCCCACATTCACCCAACACCTAAGATATCGGCCCACTACTGCCATTTAAAATACCATGACCATACGTTCAATTGCACTTGCTTGTATTACCTCTGCGAGCACTCTAACCCCGACAGGAAATACTGATCCTATGTGCGTTTTACGTCTCCTTTCATGCTATGGGCTAGCTAAAGCATCATTGTACAGGAATCTACCTAAAGTTGTGACCCCACCGGGTGTCCAAACTAATCCTGGTATTCAGCCATCTGGGCAGAGTCCAGCTCTCAAATCGCTATGGGGCATCTCGCTTGGGCACTAACATGAATCATATGAATTATTCAGTCTGGACGTGTGTACCACTATACAGTAAGTTTTCTTCAATATTGGGTTGGTTGAACTACGTTGAGCGATTTCTATCTTAAATCCTCGCTCAGTGGTATTCTTTGTTCTCAATTGAACCCAGTCACCTCGATCTAAAATCTGTATAATTCCTTTGAAATTCTATGAATTCTCTAAACTGCTATAGCTTTTATGAGATATATGCGTTTGACTCTCTTTGCTTAGCTCCTTCAACTGCTTTTTCAGGTATGCTCTCCTCTCCACACATACATGTAGAGATATCTCAAGTGTCCCAGTTTGTCTATGTGAGGTATTCCAGGCTTACAACCTACCCCACATGCATACACTTAGTATTGTAGATAGCTACCGCCGCCTTCTGTTTGCAGAGCCTCCTCATCGGATCCTATTTGATTTATTAGGTTCAGCGCTACACCTGCGAGAGTTAAAGTGAATAAAGGTCACTTTTGTCGACTCACAATGATTGGTCTGGTAGATGAGGGCGGAGAAAGGGCCTGAATCCCGGCGCTTGTCAGTATCTTTCTCGCCAGATGCGTCTAGCGCTAACTTACTTTAGTTGTTCTAGCTGCTCTTGACTTAAGCTCCCGAATACAGTCTCCGCTAGGCGATCGGAGACTCTTCAGATTCATTTCCACTTTTTTCTACATTCGGCATCGAGTCGTTCACTGTGCAGCCAGTTTCTTCTCAGCCGACTTAATAAGACGTATGCGAGACAACCGCCACTGGACTTGCCATTCAGGGTAACACCTGCGCCACTCACCTTACTGAGCGGATTCGATTCCAAGAGCCAATCCGTGGCCGAATTCGTGGACGGGCGATCAGGGGACAGGGCTGCCGGTAACTTGGAGTGTGGTCGTAAGGTGGCACCAGAGATTCAAGACTCGGGTAATGGCGGAAGAATGAGCAGCGAAACAGGGGGTGCTGAAGGATAGGGGGGAGGAGCTCGTGAGACCTCAGGGTAACGGCTTTTTGACAATGTCTGGCTTTATTTCCTTGCGACATGGTAAGCTTTACCGCTTTGTTGCCTCGTGTTCACGTCGTGTCCATTACGAGTTACCCCTTGGAGTAATTCATTTTCCATCTAAGTCTCTCGCACGTGGTGGCGCCAGGGCGTATCCATCACCTTCTAATCATCTCTCATGGTGTCAACCAAACAAAACGCGCCCAGTGTTTGTCTTTATTTATTAACTTATTAGCGCTCGTCGTCAATCGACGCCAATCGTACCCGCCAATCAGCATTTTTGCTGTGCACCCTCCTTTTCATTCCCGCAAACCGGTGATCAGTCTAATGGTTGTGATGCCAAACTAGCCTTCTACGCGTCTGCACATTTACACCTTCTTTTCCACTGTCTTAAAAAACACTCTCGGCGCAGCAATCCGGCTGGCTCGATTGTGGGCGCCTCTTGGCCCCCGATCCGACGTGAAAGTCAAACTGCTTTCCGAGTCAAGGCGCCACCAGTACTACGCCATATCTGAACCCGGTTCATCTCAGCCCCGTCACTGTACGTCACCACTCCAGTTACTATACGGGGACGAACAAGGCGTGCGTACCCAAACATTGTCGCCAACAAAGGTGAAAGATGCGTGCAACTGCCAAACGCGTGCTAAAATTACCAGGAGTAGGTGTGTTTGGCCTAACACACGGATGTTAGTGGTGTCCTATACTGGCCAAAGAGGTTTGGCCACTGATAATTAATTATTCTGCCAGTTCTGCGCACACTAGCCCCTGCACGCGTGGCATAACTCGCAGCAGTTTCAGCCTGACATCCCAGAACCGTAGACGACACAATAATTTCGGATTTGTACGTAGTGTTCACTGTCAAAAAAAGCGTTGGGCCACGATAATATAATATTACGATAATAGGGTCGTCAAGCTACAGCTTCTTGGTGGAATCGCAGCCGAGTGATCCGTTTGAAAGCGAAACGGTTTTAGGTGCACCGCATCTGAAACCTTCTGAACCTGATACGCAAGAATCGAATGCCGAAAGAGAAAGCGTCGAAAGTTCCTTTGGAACAATCAATCGACGGGCTCCACCCGATCTTAGTCACGTGACTATGGGTCGAGCATGCGATTAGGGTAAATCAGTCAAATTAGGCGTCACGCTGACACGTGTTGTCCCGAGCGCACGGATGGTCAAGACGCCCTTCAAGATACACCAGGGCCGACTTGGATTTGTTTTACCAACTAGCCTTAGTGCGACTAGCGACTAGCGACGAGAGGGCACCTTATCCTCGAGTTTGCGCGCGTACACAGCCAGTTTCGCAGCTCCGCCTGCAACGACCAGCCAGGATCTCTGCGCGTCTCCCGCTTCAGAGCCCTCGGAGCTATGCGAGCGCATCTTAGTCGTAACATGCTGTGCAGGAGGGCGTGTATGCGAAGTCTTCGGCCGGACGACCTTGCGGCCTCCTCGAGACTTTTAGCTGTATTACCGGATGTTGACGCTCCTGGGCATTAGTTATGATATTTTGGGTAAGAATACTCCCCGCTCCGGTTAGAAAGCCCGAACATGCGTTAAACACGTCGCGCCATACCGAAACGCAACGTTGTGAGACCTTTGGGCAGCGCCTCCTCTCGAACCGCACATAAATAGTTGGTGTAAGGACCTCCAGACTTGTCACTCAGCTTCCCGATCCTCATCGGTTTCTTATACACACGAAATCTTACACATACATACTACCTTACATACACATCATGGGTGCCCGTTCGAATACCGTGGTTGGCGGCCCCGCTCTTAGTGGTACTGTGGCGACTCCAAACCATACTGATCCTGCGTATGTCAATTTTGGCTACTTGATATGGTCTCCCAGCTGAGTTGTCTCTACGTAGTTCTCTACTCGTAGCTGGCACGACAGCAAGTCCTCGGCCTACTTCAGGTCGCCATGTATCCAGAGCCAGCCCCGTACTGAAATCGTTACGGGGAATTTCGCTGGCGCAAGGTCATGCCTCGTAAAAGTGACCTTGACTTGTCACGTACAGCGAAATAGGTCAGAAATCATCGTCGGCTATTGTGTTACTTTTCGTTGAAACGATCCCTTAGGATGTTAAATCCATACTGTAATGTCTCAAAATAGAAACTTGTATGCCCTGGATACCTTCGTTTTATACACCCCTCGCATTTATGAACTCCTGAAATCTCTGGAACTCCATTACACATATGGCTTCAACCGTTTCTCTATGCTCATCCCTTCGCGTTTACCATGTGTACGTGTACGAATGATTCCTACATAATTCCATATGCATCCTTTCGGTTTGTTCAGCGACGATGTGTAAGCCACAACTCTGGAGTCTATTCGGACGTGCAACATATAAACAAAACAGCCGCACAATCGACTGTAAATTTACTACGCATGGGGCAGACTATCTATCTGAACTGAACTTGTCTTTGGGCAGCCAACGTAGGGGGTCGTTTAAGTGCACTTATAATGAGACTGCAAGGTCCAGGAATGTAACCAGTGCGACCAAGTCAAGGCAACAAGGCTAAAGGTCTCTAACTAATTCCAAAGCTTTGGCATTCTGATATCAAATATCGTGCATTCTTCGCGGCTCCAATCTTACAGTAGAATAATTTGAGAAGACGCAAGGTACAAAAGGAACACAGGATCTCACTAGTAAATCAAATATTAAAACTTTAGGATCTTCTCACAGGGGGGCTGTTCAGGCTTTGCGAAGATCCTACTTCGGTTCTCATATATAACTACATAATTGGCTGCGAGTACATCATTGGTACTCACTAATCAACACATGTATGCTGTGAGCTAAGTCTGTCTCTTATAGCCAGGCCCTCCCTGCAGTGACATCGCTATTTTCATGTTTTACCTCGTCGGGTGTTCTATAGTTAGGAAATTGCAATATAAGCAACGCAATGGAGAGGCTGTCTCAATAATAGATCATATTTATGCAGGTCAGGTTGCTCTATGGAACGCTTGTATAAAACGATGCATGCGATGGTTGGGAAACTTCTACGAGTCGTGGGGTTATGTTCACTTCGTCCGCTCTGTCTCTCCTTCCCCCTTCCCTCCCACTCTCTACCAGATCCGAAGACCAGATAAGAGATTCCCGGATATTCCGATCTTTCATCCGATGAAGGAAGTTATCAGGCTGCTTGCGCCGCAGTCACCAAAAAGCCGAATGTAAGACTGAACCCCGAACGTTTTCGCCGGGAAGTCACCCGAGATTTTCTCTGAAGGCTCGGCGAGGCTCGTAAGAGGCTCCAGACCACCTCATGGCGCACAAACTAGAAGTAGGGGTGCATTGATAAAGCCCCCGCACGCTCATTACGGCGTGTTTGGGTCATCTAACCCTCCTTAGAAACGTGTTTTTGGGAGAATCTCTAGGACAGCTACCCAGCGCCCCCCCGGAAAACAAAAGTAATACCTCCTTATTGTCTTATTTACAAGACTCAACTACATAAGCAATCTGGGCTAATGGGGAGCGCACTTTAAGCGCCTTAAGGCGTGTCCCGACGGCCAACAAGCACCAAACTTAAAAAGGAACTAGTTGGCTAAAATTAATAAAAACTACGGACTAATTCTAAACCACAAGGGAGCATGTGGCGTCACTCTTAGTTAACGCGCTATTCATTCCCCGTGGGGTGTGACGATAATGTGAGTTCAAGTTTCGTGGGAGCCGCGTGTTGGTCGATCAAACAATTCCAATAGTGCTTTGACCAAAGTGGACAGCAAAGAAAGCCACGTGAATTCTGCTTGATTTATCCCTAACGACGGTCAATCGGACTGTCTTGCTGTGCTAATCTAGAACATAACGCCTCCCGGTCCCGCCCCTTGCGATCAGAACTATGCAAGTTACTCCACTGCCCTCCACTCTGGTAGTACTTCCAAATTACCGCACTCTTTCCTAACACTGTCCTCATCCCATTTATCCTATAACATCAGCCACTCGAGGAGCGCCGCCGGGCGGCCCATACCTTGCCCACGTGGATATCGTTTTTGTTCTGGGATTGCCCATTTGGTGACCGTAGCTCCGTAAATCCATCAGTTTAAGTGCATAAAAACCGTTGTGAGCCCGCTATAAGCCCGATCGTAAAGCGTAAGACCACCAAATCACTTTAGACTCGCTTTCGAATCGACGACTATGGCGCCGAGTGCACGGCGGCGAGAATTCTCAGAACCATCAGG
>JANWGL010005094.1:0-11674 GCA_025200755.1 Ceratobasidium sp. C01 | reverse complement strand
ACGTACACGAGGGTTGATAGAAGTGGAGGGACCGGGAATGAAGGAACGTGATCTGTCGTGTCTGGCAGTGTGGACCGGTGCGGACAGGGTTTTATGTGTGGCATTTTCGCACGATGGCACTCGGATAGTCTCTGGTTCATTAAATGGCACGGTCCATGTCCGGGACGCACGCAGCGGGCTTGTCGTGGCTGGGCCATTCAAGGGGCACACCGGCTGGGCCAGATCGGTGGCATTCTCGCCCGACGACTCTCACATCGTGTCTGGCTCTTACGACAAGACCATCCGTGTCTGGGACGTACGCAGCGGGCTCGTCGGGGCTGGGCCATTCAAGGGGCACACCAGCTGGGTGAGATCTGTGGCATTCTCACCCGACGGCGCTCATATTGTATCTGGCTCCGAGGACAGGACCATCCGTGTCTGGGACGCACGGAGCGGGCTGGTTGTGGCTGGGCCATTCAAGGGGCACGCCCGCGGGGTCTCGTCTGTGGCATTCTCGCCCGACGGCGCTCATATTGTCTCTGGGTCTGGCGATCAGACCATCCGTGTCTGGGATACACGCACTGGGCTTATCGTGGCTGGGCCGTTCAAGGGACACGCTAGCGACGTCAACACTGTGGCATTCTCGCCCGATGGCGCTCATATTGTCTCTGGCTCCACCGACAACACCATCCGTGTCTGGGACGCACGGAGCGGGCTTGTTGTTGCTGGGCCATTCAAGGGTCACACCAATCCGGTCAGCTCTGTGGCATTCTCGCCCGACAGCGCCCATATCGTCTCCGGCTCTTACGACCAGACCATCTGTGTCTGGGATGCACGCAGCGGATTTGTCGTGGCTGGGCCATTCAAGGGTCACACCAGTTCGGTCAGCTCTGTGGCATTCTCGCCCGACGGCGCGTATATTGTCTCTGGCTCCGACGACAGCACTATCCGTGTCTGGGATGCCCGCAGCGAGCTCGTCATTGCTGGGCAAATCACAGGACACACCGGGTCGGTCAACTCTGTGGCATTGTCGCCTGACGGTGCTCATATCGTCTCTGGGTCTAGCGACTACACCATCTGTGTCTGGGACGCACGCAGCGGGCTTGATGTAGCTGGACCATTCAAGGGGCACACCAATTCGGTCAGCTCTGTGGCATTCTCGCCCGACAGCGCTCATATCGTCTCTGGCTCTGAAGACCGTACCATCTGTGTCTGGGATGCACGCAGCGGACTTGTCATAGCCGGGCCATTTGAGGAGCACACCGGGCCAGTCAGGTCTGTGGCATTCTCGCCCGACGGCGCTCATCTCGTCTCTGGCTCCGACGACAAGACCATCCGTGTCTGGGACGCACGCACCGGGCTTGTGGTGGCTGGGCCATGCGAGGGCCACACCGACTGGGTCAGATCTGTGGCATTCTCACCCGATGGTACTCATATAGTCTCTGGCTCTGACGACAAGACCACCCGAGTCTGGGATGCACGCAGTGGGCTTACCATTGCTGGGCCATTCGAGGAGCACACCAGCTACGTAATGTCTGTGGCATTCTCGCCCGACGGCGCTCATATCGTCTCTGGCTCTGAAGACCGTACCATCTGTGTCTGGGATGCACGCAGCGGACTTGTCATAGCCGGGCCATTCGAGGAGCACACCGGGCCAGTCAGGTCTGTGGCATTCTCGCCCGACGGCGCTCATCTCGTCTCTGGCTCCGACGACAAGACCATCCGTGTCTGGGACGCACGCACCGGGCTTCTAGTGGCCGGACCATTCGAAGCGCACACCGACGCGGTTAATTCTGTAGTATTCTCGCCCGACGGCGCCTATATCATTTCTGGCTCCGAAGACCACACCATCCGCCTTGGGGACATTTCTTCTCCTCACACGCACGAGACTGCGCCTTTAGACGACTGGGTGATGGATAAGGAGGGCAAGATCATCACTCCGTCCGGTCAATTTCTTCTTTATGTTCCGGTTGATTTGCATAGTTGCCTTTTGAGACCCCAGAACACCGTTGTAATTGATACCAAAGGCAGCCTGAAGCTCCGTTTTGATAATCTGTTATTGGATCGCGCCTGGGCACAATGTTTTGAATGAGTATTAATGTTATTCTGTGGGTTTCGGTTCAAACCCAATCATTCTACCGATACAGGAAGTTGCACCTATAGCCTATCCGCCTGTCTTGCGTGTGTCTGACGTGGATCGACATGTGCTGCATCATCAATGACGCAAATACCGGCAAATATCTCCCGATTCCGTTCTAATCACGTGCAGTCACATCGCGTCCTCCGATTGCGCGCCTCACTCAACGCCAAGTGAATGTGCTAATCATAGCTCCAGTTATGCTGATGTCCTTCGCATATTGTCCTCGACTTCCCTAGCTCTTTCGGGCCGATTCCCAAATGACTTCCACACGTGGAACCACTTCTGGGCAAAGTGACGCGGGTTCGGGTCTCGAACGGACGTGAGAGTGGGCAGCAAGTACGGGGAACAAGAATATTCTGGTCTGCTTGATTGCATTCTACAACGAGACATCAGTGCTTCACCCAGGTTCGATCTGTAAGCGCTCAAACTCAACTCCCACCCTTCCCTTAATTCCTCTCCGTTCCTGCCCCTCGTCGGCCTCTCTGCTCTGCCCGGTTTACGATCCGCTATGCTCCTAATAGGGTCCCTTCTAGCTAGAGGGCTATCGCCCCTGCCTTTGCGGAGTACAGGATCAACCTATGGATTAGACCTAAACAGGGCCAGATGGACGAGCTACTCACTGTGCTTCGGAAAGTGAGAGAACTAGTGTATACGAGATGGGGAAAGCATTTGTCCAAGGTATGAGGCCGCGCTCTTTATAGTCTTGGGCCATGCATCAATGATAATTCGAGGATAGCGAGGTCGACGAACCGTTCCTCCTCGCAGCGAAACCGTCTCATCCGTAGGTGAATGGTTGGAGTTTCACGGCGCCACCATCTCCGAACGTCCCTCTGCCAGAGGCAGTCCGCACGTCCCCATTCCCATTGCCTATGCTGGACAAACGCTCAAAACCCGCGTGCTCTTCACTCCTCATTCCCTCCCTCAGACCTATATCTCATATCTCACGGATAATCACATACAGTACGACATCCATCGCCACACCTCCGGGAGCACATCACTTGCTCCAAACCCTATGGTCTCCCACACTCGCTCAACGCACACGTCAATGTCGCTCAAATCACGACCTCCTTTGGACAAAACATAGAATACGGATGATATCCGTTTTGAGACAGGCACGCGCTCCTCGGCGGTGTTTTTCCTTTCCGATGCTAGGCAGGCAATAAACATGGGGACGGAGACGGAGGCGACGAAGAGAAAGCCCTTGGCTTCTGTGCAGCTGAATTCTAACTCGACTAGTATGCCTGCTGATTTGAGGCTTTTACATGTGTAAGTCGGTTTGAGTGACTTGAAGTTGGATCGGTCGACTGACTTTCGGACGATTGGGGCAGATGAAGTATCCCAGCTGCGACGAGTCAGAGACCGTTTAGACCGCACACGTAGGTGAGTCCAACTCTACGCAGTCGTTCTAGTACTGTACGTCCATAACTAAGTGACTGATATTTAGCGGAATTAGTGAACACGTCCGATTTACAGGTATGTTTTAGAAATCAATAAAACTAAATTGTTGGTTTCTGATTTACTACCGCATCGAATTTTCTACAAGAAGAACCGAGCCGAGCCGATGCTGCTGGGTTCCTGTTCTCCGTCGAACTCGTTAACAGAGGGAAGAGCACCCAAACGAATCCTCAACTTTCAAGCATGGGTTTACTCGCCAATTAGACCTCGATCTCGCAAACTATTACTACAAGCTATGGTGATGATGGCGAGCTTCCATCTTAAACATGATGCGATCTTGCTTATTCAGTTGCTTTAGAACAAGTTATTCCTTCGGATTACACCAACCGCATAGATACGCCCTTTGCTCAACTCTGTGCTCGCGGCGTCAGCGTCCTGATCTTTTCAGGTATGCCCACTTCTCACCAGTCTCACCCGCCTAACCCCTCTGACTTTCCCCAGCCTACAGCGTTGGCTCCGGTAACTACAAAATAAACACCGGCACCACCTGCACGCACTTCCGACCCACCTCTCCCGCTTCCTTCCCACATATCACACCAGTCGGCGGAACCTAGAGGATCGCACCCAAGGTCAGGGTGAGCTTCTCCCAAGGCGGGTTCTCGGATTATCTTACGCCAACCAGTTATCAGCCGACTGTTTGAACCTGTTGAGGACGACGTATAGTGAGTTGTATAATGCAACTGGGAGGGGTTTCGCGTGAGTGTTTGTTTAATTTTTGGTTATGGAGCTGGGAAGGTATTGATCGGTGTAGGTTTAGAGGGATGTGGCTGCGCAGGGGGATGTGTACGTTGTTTCAATGTGCTCAGGCGTATGATAGACTAATTCTGTCCTTTTACGACTGTAGATTCAAAATCGCCTAAAAGGATCGACCCAGTCGGTGGCTGGGACCTCCGCCTTCGCCCCGACATCCACGGCCATTCTCGGCGTGTTGAACGTTTGAAGGCTACCTCAAGGAAAGCCGCACTTGATTTCTCGACCCTTGATGGTACTTGAGCGCGACGAGCAAGCCGATCGATAGTACAACGGAGGGCGACCCTAGGCGCAGAATAAACGGGTTTACAGCGCGCACTGGATGGGTGAGTTAACTTCAGTTTTGTTTGGTTAATTTATCGGTATCTATTAATGGCGGTGTCTAGGATCTTGTAACCGGCCTTAGAACGCCAAATTTCGTTAAGTTGCAGAGATTGTTCATGATTATGAAACTGTAACGCTCGGACGTATGAAGTAGCGTATATATGAAGAATATTAGTGGATATATGCGTAGAGAAAGTAATCTTCGCCAATGTGTGAATCGACTTGAGTCGCTAGTTGGCGAGTATCCGAAGGCATCCGAGCCAAGTTGCGCAGAGCGCTATGTCTATGCTATTCAGCGCCGGGCCACGCGATTCGGCTTCCGATTGAGCAGACTGAACCCAGCATTTAACGTTATATAGATGTAGACAACAGAGGGTGCCCTGGACTGTGTGTTCTTATGTGGCCCGCTTCATTCGGGCTAGCCTTTGAGCGGCGTTGGCGTGGCGTAGCGATAGCTCAAGCATAGGCAGGTAATGCCTTTCTCGCCGCATCTGCTCTTTTACAAGGTCGTACAAAAATAGATTGATTCCCAGTAGGACGACCTGCCTGATGCCTTGCGGGGTAAGGTGGTAGTCGGATGGGAGTTGACGTCACGAGGGGACTGATTTGTGATTTGCACGATCAGAGTGCACGAGTCGGTCAGATCGACCCTGAACTCGTGAGCACTTGCTGAGCACTCGTGCGCACTCGGAAATTCGGACCTTGTCTCGGGCGACTTTCTGAGCTTTGGTCACTTGCGAGTACCCACGTAGTGGGGGCATATTCCTGATGGATGTCATTGCCGCTTCGATTGCAAAACTATCTCAGGTCCAGATAGCGGCATTCTTCTCCAATAACGCCCCTGCGACTCAGAAGCTATGCGACCAAGAGGCTAAACGACTTATACTCATGCCTATCCACCCAACATCCGTACGAGGCGGAAACAGCTACACCGTCGTGTCTGACGACGAGACTTGTGTCGTTCAGTTCCGTTCCGAAGACTCTGCTCTCGACATGAGGCTTCTCGAATGGGTCGAGCTTGCCTACGAAGGATTCACACCGCATCACGAGTTTGTCGCCAACGTGGGGAGGCTCCACGTCTACAAGATGGGGAATGTGGGCGAGGTCTCGATGTATCTTGCCCGTGGCGAGCTGCAGAAGAACAACTGCCACCTTCTTCGGCAAACGCTTCCAGACTTTGCCAGGTATGTCGTCGCCACCAACGTCCCCCACGTCTCCACTCGTGTTAACGAACCCACGCAACTAAATTTGCCCAAACAGGTTTTTCGCCTCGCCATGGCACAACACGCCGAGCTGGATGCAGTGTCCCGATCGCGCCACGCTGTATGCCGAGTACTTGTCCGACCTCGAGGCGCTCCAGCAAGGTCTGCCCGAGCGCTTTCGCCAGACGCTGGACTATCTCCTCTCGAAGCTCCCGGGCCTCTTCGACAGCACTTGGCCACTGGTTCCCAACCACACCGACCTCCTAGAGAATAACATCCACGTGAGCAAAGAGACAGGCCGCATCACAGGCATCTGCGACTGGAAGGACGCTACCATCGGTCCTTTCGGCATGTCACTCGGAGGCTTGGAGACCATGCTCGGGATTCGGAGTATGAAGGAGAGCTGGATCTATCACGCCAACCAGCAAGAGCTCCGGGACCTGTTCTGGGAGGCGTTTGACGAGGCTATGGGGACTGTCTCTGAGGAGCAAAAGGAGCTGATTGAAGTTGCGAGGCTGGTCGGGCTGTTCTTGGACAATGGCTTCGAGTGGATCGATGACCGGACTAGGGTTCCTGCCTGTGAGGGGCATGATGGGTTGCGTTACCTCGAGGCGGTCACTCTGACACTCTGGGCGCGAACGAGTAGGCATTGATGGCGGTTTGTATGGTCAGACGGTCTGGGCAGCTGGTCTGGGGTCTCATCCAAGTCGAGGAAGGCATTTGCCATGCGGGTCTGGCGGATGGCGTCTGTGTGTCGAATGTACATTGGATTCAAGGTCTCGTTTGGTAGTAACATCAGGTAGTACATACTGTTGGTTTTTCTCCTGATCGGGCACTCGCCCATCCCATCCAGCTTGAGTTACACCCGAGTTGCATCAAAAAGGGTCGATATTCGACGCTCATGACCAACCTTGATATCGGGCTATGGTGACTAGTTGGAGTTCCCTTCATGGAGCGCTTGGATGAGTGCGATGACGGAGCTTAAAGTGGATCGTACGACATGACTGGGAGGGTTCCTGTGACTTTATTTTATTTTATTGGCGCAGAGTAAGGAGGTCCTTGATTGGAACGATTGTTTGTAGGAATGGCGCTACTTGGGTGAGAGTGTAAGTCGCCCCCCGGCGGTCTAGATGTGCTTTAGACTATATTTGTCTCGCTATGGCCTTGGGCTCCAAGTTTTCATCGCATTTATATAATCTTTGGACACGACTAGCGGGCTGGATGGTCTTACGTCCGGAAGGAACCCTAGGTGCGGGACATACTGATTTACAGCGCGCTGGGCGGGCGAGTTTGCTTCGGTTCGCTGGGCTGTTTTATGGGTGGTGTTGACGAGATTCTCTATGATCTTGTAACTAGCCCTGGAACGCCAGGTTTCGTCAAGCTGTAGAACGCTGTCTGAAGCCATTGTATTGTAACATCCGGACGAAGCGGGATATATGAAGTACCATATATGCAGAGAATACTATGGATACATGGGGAGATAAAATAACCTCTACTAGCGCATCAATCAACTGGAGCTGCGAGTAGGATACATCCGCCGAAGAACGTTGAGGACATACCCAACACATTTGAAGCAATTCGCCCGCGCATATATCCTAGCATTTCCGTTCGTGCGAAGGATCTCGTGTTCGTAAATAGGAGGAATCGCAACGGAGAATACCCGTTTCGAGGCAAGAACTAAAGATTGAAGAATTTGACGAGGGAGCAGGGCTGGAGGAGCCGCTTCCAGTATGCAGCGTAGAACGAAGCTGGGGACTGCGGGTGAGAGCGAGCTGGCTCCGGAGCCTGAGAGACGTGACGATACTGAGATGGGTATGAGCCAAGCTGCCGGAGCGAGCGAAAGGATTCTAGAGTTGGAAGCTGAAACTGAAGCGAGTGGTGAAGGTGGTACAGATAAGATCAAGCCAGCTCGAGTCCTCCGGGTGTGAAGGAGGTCACCACACGAGGCTGAGGATTTGGCAAACTGGTAAGAAGACTGACGAATATTTCGTCGTTTCGCTCCATCCCGGGGAAAGAGTCGTACGAATTAGTAAGAGAAGGGGGCGATCTTGCGGGGAAAGCAGGTCTGAGAGTAGGAGAATTGTACAACTCGTACCCAGATCGACCGATTATTAGGGGTTAGACATGTCTTAAGCTCCTCCGTGGATTCCAGTTCGATAGAGCGCAGATTGTCTAGCTCGTAGTCGTAACTTGAGTTTCGCGTCGCACGAATGGAAGTCGGGGAACGGGAATGCATGGTAGAATCAGAAGTGTAGGGCGAGGATACAAGGTCAGACGTGAGCCTTTCGAACCGGCAAGACGACGGCTCCGTGATCCCACCCGCTGGTTTCAACGTTAAGGACGGCACCATGCTTGGATCAGAGCTGGGGCTTGGGAGTTGGCTACCGGCCCCGCACCTACGTAGATTATCTGGTCGTAGGGAGCACTATTGGTGGCTATCATAGAGCACGTCCCTCGCGGAGGACGGCGCGTCCTTTAGTTCTGAGGTTGGCTCCACACCAATGTCTTAGCAATTGGATGCACTTTGCTTGAAATAACAGATTTCTTTCAGCACGTCATAGCAAATACATGTAGAACCCGACAAGGAAAAAGCGAAGATATAGGGACGACAAAAAAATAAGTGGAATGAACCTACCAGGTCTGTATACCGAGAGAAGACAAATTCTCTAACGAGTGACACGTAGGTGGTTTCAGACGAGGTTGAAAGTCGCAAGGGGGTATCTTGGGGAGCGAAAAGGAGAACGCAGCCAGCGAAGCCGAACTGCAGTAGCCCCGCGCCCCATAATAAAGCGAAAGGTGACTTGGGGTGCACATTCGTTTGTGACCTGCTTTGCTTGGAGCAGCGTGGCGATTGATCAAGCATGGCTGGGTAAGTCTTCTTTATGCCATTTCCGCCCTCTCATAAGCTCATATGCAAATAGTGTGATGCTCGATCGGAGAACACACCTAGTTCTCTGCCAGGTATAACGGATATTATGTTTGGCCGGGGACCGGTCCTAGTGCCGCCATCCATATTCTCGTGAAAATGTTCACTTATTTGGTTGGTCTGATAGAGACCTCATCCGTTACGAGACAACTGAGAATATTTGAATGA
The DNA here is from genome assembly GCA_025200755.1 of Ceratobasidium sp. C01. Classification (NCBI taxonomy): domain Eukaryota; kingdom Fungi; phylum Basidiomycota; class Agaricomycetes; order Cantharellales; family Ceratobasidiaceae; genus Ceratobasidium; species Ceratobasidium sp. C01. The sequence goes on along the minus strand of JANWGL010005094.1, from coordinate 2,730 downwards.
TGGAGGATAAATTCCGATACGCGTCTGCAAGGGTGAGGTGGCAGTCGGCTCTGAGATGATGTCGTGAGGGAGGAGATTGATTTATGACGGGATCAGGGAGTGTGGGGAGCCGTCGGGAAGAAAAAGTGAGGAAAGGGATCGGAGGATAAGCACGACGGGTTCACGTCGATCACACGCCCGGCGCTTACGCTTGCCCGATATAGTGGAACAAGGGACGACACGCCTGTCTTATAAACATGTCTTCAGACTATATAGCTGCGATGTTCGACGACCATAGCGTATCGACATGCCTCCCCGCTCTGCTTCTCCGGAGCGGATTGGCGGATTCCTCAAGCGCGTTGCTCGCGGTGTAAAGAAAGTCTTCAAGCCTGGTTCACGAGCGCCCAGCCCTCGTTCATCTGCTCCTGTGCTTCAGGAGCCACCAGTAAACCCTCCTTCGCAGATCACAACATCTCATCCACTGGTCCCGCATCTCGTCCCGCAACCGCTTGCCATATCCCAACAACCAGTGGTCTCACCCCAACCAGCGCCAAGCCCTAGCCAACCAGCGCCAAGCCCTAGCCAACCAGCTCTTATCACTCCACATCCAGCATCCGGCGCTAATCAATCGGACAACGCAGCACCCAGGCTGACCCAGGCCGCAAAACAGGCCGGGGTAGACGCATGGGCCGCACTCAAGGTCGCGCTACAGGCTTTGAGGAGCTCGGATGTCGTCCCTCCCGTCAAATCTGCCGTGGCTGGGTTCCTCGACGTGATAGGTATCTTCGAGGTGAGTGATCTAATCTATGTATCTCCCCGTGGCGCCTACTTACTCTATATCGAATGCAGACGGCCGCACACAACCGAAAGGACTACGCAGAGCTTGCTTCAAATCTTCAACGTATGGTCAACGATTTTACGGAAAATCCAGGGGGGCGGACGTCTTCGAAGATGTCTGAGGCTCTAGAGGCTATGACGAGGTGTGTTTTTTCTCCATGGACCACGGTTCGTTGGAATTGATGGGTCAGTAGCGGTCTGCGGGAAGAAGTGGAGCACGTGCAGGAACGGCAGGAACGCTCGAGAGTTAGGCGTCACCTGGAGGCGGAGCAGGACCTAGGCGATGTGCAGGGGTGCTATCGGCGCGTGGAGACTTTGTGCTGTGAGCTTCAGGTGTGTCTGCCTCGGTGGGCTCATACGCGCGGGAAATCTGATCGTATGCTAGAACAGAGCGTTGACTAAGATTTGGAGCATCACGGAGGAGCAGCAAGTGGTACGGTTTCCGTTCGGCAAGGCTTTAGAATTTATTATCTGATACATGGTCTTGTAGGAGGCCCACCTGAAAGAGCTGAACGCAACACTCAAGGCGATGTACGACTCAACACTGTCTACTGCTGTCGGTCGCCGCAGTTGCACCGCTGGCACTCGAACGGCGGTTCTGAAGGAGATGCGAGACTGGGCAGACAACCCCGATAGCCCGAAAGTGTACTGGCTCAACGGCATGGCTGGGACTGGGAAAACCACTCTGGCGTACAGCTTCTGCGCTGATCTACAAGCTGCTGGCCGTCTTGGGGCGAGCTTCTTCTGTTCTCGTGCAGATGCAGACAGCCAGGATGTGTCGAGAATCGTGCCCACCGTCGCTCATCAGCTCGCACGTCTTTTACCAGCCTACCGCGAGGTGCTAATTAGGCAAATCGGCGAGGACAAAGATATTGGCGCACGGGGAACTAGGACGCAGTTCGAGAAGCTTATTCGAGATCCCCTACTTGAGGTCAACGACTCTGTGCCCAAAGGCGTCGTTGTTACGATCGACGCGCTAGACGAATGCGGCCGACGCGACGGCGCTCAAGATATCTTAGACGTACTGTTTCTGTACGCCAGGGATCTGCCGATCAAGTTCTTCGTCACTTGCCGTCCCGAACCTGGATTGTTCGACGTGCTTCAGCCGGAGGAAGAGCACCGGCGCTCTGTACTGCACCTGCATGACATTGAAGCGTCGTTCGTGCAAACCGATATCAGAACGTACCTCGAAGCTGAGCTAGGAGCAATCTCTCTGCCTGCGGACAAACTTGGACGGCTCGCGGAGCAGGCTGGAGCTCTATTCATCTACGCTGCGACGGCCGTGCGCTACATCCATCCCAAAACTCTGAGGGTAAACCCCCACAAGCGACTGGAGGACCTGCTGTCCATAGCTTCGAAGACGAAAACGAGAAAGCACAACGATATTGACGAACTGTATACGATCGTCCTCACTGGCTCTTTCAACAACAAATCCTTGAACCCCGGGGAAACGGAGAACATCCGACTGGTGCTAGACACGGCGATATGCGCCAGGGAGCCGATGAGCATCGAAACAACGGCGAAGCTGTTAGAGCTGGATGACGAGGAAGAAGTCATTAACGCACTACAGCATCTTCGTTCGGTGCTCCATGTCTCTCCAGACACCAATCTCATCTCCACGCTTCACGCCTCGTTTCCCGACTTTATGCTTGATCGCGAGCGTTCAAAGGGTCTATGCTGCAACGCCAATATGCACAATCAGCACCTAGTCTCGCGTTGCTTCAGTGCCATGAAGCGGTCGCTGCGGTTCAACATCTGCAACCTCGAGTCGTCCTTTGTTCTTGATAAGGACGTGCCGGACTTGGCGAGGAAGGTGGAGGCGATGTCAGACGAGCTGTTATACGCTTGCCGCTACTGGGTATATCATTTACAGTTCGCCGAGGGCGAGGACAAGGTTCGAGAGGTGCTGGAGGA
>JANWGL010005092.1:0-14060 GCA_025200755.1 Ceratobasidium sp. C01 | reverse complement strand
AAACACCACACCTACATTAGCCGCGGCTCGCAAATTCACACGACTTGACTCACGAATGCCGTGAACCCAGCCCACTGAGCCGCCAACGCCACCTCAGGCGCAAGCGCAAGCGTCGGCCACGCATATAGGGCAGGTGCAACACCGAGCACGAGGCGTCTATATCCTAAACCTTGGTGTGAGACCCACACTTTGCGGTTAACAGGCTATCATAGGGCATACCTTGCTCCCCGCCGTACTTGGTGAATTCCATTCCCCAATGAATTGCACCTAAGAAGCCTAAAAGTACGGCACCGTACGTGACTTGAACGTGTTGCATTTGACTGAGGAGCTGCAAAGCGGTGTCTGCATTTACGCCTGGTGCCGTACCTGTAATCCACGATGAGTATCACACGACGTCTATTGTTGGCACAAACATACCAGCGATAGCCTGAGCCGCCTGACGCGCATAATACAATGACGCGAGCGAAGTGCCGATGTAGGGGAGGCCGCCTAAAAGCAGTTTCAGACAAAGCTCTTCTTACCAGCCAAGAGCTTTCAACGCACCTGCAAGGCCCATTCTCATGGCAGGCCCTGGCACAGTCTCTGCAATATCCCTCGTGATGGACACAAAGTCCTCCTTCAATCCCCCATGAGCGGTCTTCGAGCTCCCGCTCACTGTAAGAACACTAACATATGAATTTGACCCCTTGTGCAAGTGTAAACAAACTCACGTTCTCGTGTGATTGATGAGACGTCTGACGTATCAACTGCCGGAGGGTCCCTCGGGACGTTACCCGAAATAGTCTTCGCCAAGTCTCCAGCTACATTTTTCAATTCATCGCGCGCCGCGCCCAATACGCTGCTCGGATCCGTAGCGACGTCCTTCGCCTTAGGTTTAGGAGGCTGGTCTGCCATACCGCGCATAGCATACACCAATACTGGGCGAGCCAATATGGGACTAGCCATCCGAGAAATAGGCCGGGGGGCGAGTAAGGACAAGGTGCGCCGTGCGCTCGCTTTTGTGCTCATTCGTAGCATCGTTACGACTTAATTTCGGAGGGTGGGGAGTTGGAAAGGTACTTCTTGGGTAACAAAAGAGTCCATTTATACGTTGCTGGGACGCTAAGAGGCCTTGGTTCGTCTGCACCCATCGTCAGAGTGACGTCGGTGGAGATGGTTTGGAATTAGACTTACGCACGGGTGAAGTAAGCCACTTGAATTTGGAATTGCCACCCAAGAACCCCCATCTAGCTCCGAATGAAATGAATCAACAACGCGTCGGAAAAGTTGGATGTGTATGAATTGGATCAACTGCGGCGTATTATCATTACATTATTGAATAGGTTAAAAAGACGAATTATAGGACAGGGTGGAACTACAAAGCGAAAATAGTACAGCAAAGCAAAAATCCATGATGCATGCATGAAAGCTCAAGACCTGAATGTCCAAGGACCCAAGAAAAAGAAACACAATAAAAAAAAAGATATCACCACACAACTCGCACCTCATCGCGGCTTAGTTGAAGGTTCGTTACCACCCTCGATAGGGACGGTTACACCAGATTCTTCTGTAGTCGCTAATGTTTTTGAACCAGAAAACGAAGCGGTGCCACCCCCATGATCCGTCGTCCCGCCGTTGTCGGTCGTACCTCCGTGGTCGGTCGTGTCACCGTGATCAGTCGTATGACCATGATCAGTCGTACCCCCATGATCTCCGTGCTCTTCAGGCTTCCCGTGTTCTCCATGATCCTCATGACCTGTTGTAGCCTCGTGAACAGTCATTTCGGGTTCTGGTACAACGGAGGGTGCGTGTCCTGCTGATGCGTGGTATGAGAATAAGCTCCCAAACGATCGTAAGAACGGACGTGGTTGATTAAGCCCTAAGCTCGGTAATCGTGGCGCACGTCGTGGAGTTTCTTCGCCGTTCTCGTGACCTGCCGATGTTGAAGGGTGCCTAAAGTCCGTCGAACCCGATGATGCAGTTGCTAAGCCCGAGGACACAGGGAAACGGAACATCCCGCCATGGTGCCCTGCTGTTGCGGTCGTCGGGTCGTTCGAGATAACAGTCGGTGCGCCAGTGACAATCCGCAATGGAGGTGGCCTCGTTACAGGTGTACTAGAGTCTCCGACCTCTCTGGTAAGGAAGTTAGGGATCCTTGGTCCAGAATGTGTGCGGGTCCGAGAGCGCGTGCTCCCTGAAGCCGTAGAACTTCGTGCGCGTTGTTGTTTTCTGACCAGAATAATCACGATCCCTATAATGGCGATCAGAGTTATCCCTGCGAGCAAGCCTCCGACAATGCCTATGGTTCGAAATTGATCGTTTGAGGATGACGCAGTCGAGCTTCCAAAAAGAAGAAGCAGATAGATTAAAACGTCGATATTGCCTGAATTAAAACAATGTCTGCTTACTTTGAAGTAGCTCGAGTTTTAAACATGTTGAATCTTAATGGTGGCGTGGTCCGTGTTGATGTTGGTACTGCCGCGGAAGGCGGGGGCATACTAGCTCCAGAAGACACGGAGGCGAAGACGTTGCCGGTCCTTGTAGGACAAGGGATGATCGTGCTGGTCACTCCACGAGCGCGCATCGGCAACACAGCCAGTGGGCGCTGAGAACATTGGAGCTCGAAAAGTCAGCCCGGGCGCCGCGCGGGACGATGAGATGAAAACAACTCACAGGCTCATCCACACTTTTTTGCGGAGCGGAATAATCTGATGCCGGTGCTGCAGCCGCCGGCACAGATCCGCACAGGTTGGATGTTCGTACAACACTGACCATGGGAGAGTCAACGATGGAGACCTCCTGGCGAGCGGGCAGTGGTGCGGCCCACACGGCGGCCGCAGTCCATAATAACACACTCGAGACCAGCACGAGCCCCATCTTGAACATTGCGTAACAAAAATCGTGAGTAATCAGTCAGATTAAGAGCAAGTTAGATATGGTTGCGCATAAACGTGGAGAAGGGTATGTGTCTGCAGATCGCCACCGCCAGACGCTTCAGGGGACGCGGCTGGTGAAGGGGACAAGGTTCCGAACCCGAACTGCGCTCAGAGCGGCCGGGATTATAAAGGCAGCCCAGCGCCGAAAGTCCCAAGAATGGACACTTTTCTGACAGCGTTACATAGAAAGGGCGGAACGATCTGCTCGGGTAAAGTGTATCCTCCCACCTGCTTGGGCCCGAAAAGGTGAGTAGATTGAATCATCGGGATCACACGTGACCGCGCACCTTCCTTATTCGGCGTAGCGGAGGCAATTCAAGTACAGAATTAAAAAAGGGAGCAGAGGGTGCATCAATCTGTCTCGCGCTAGGCACCGGGCGGTGCCCATGCATTGTGTCTAAAACATGCAACAGTGAGTCTCTGGGTGCTAAGATACTGCCTAGGTAAGCCGGGGGCCCTTGGAACATTGGTCAAGGTGATAAAGGAAGAGATCGCCAGGCACTTAGTGTTGGGCAAAAAAATCGCTTGTTTATCGAGAAAAGGTCCCGGCAGGCCGCATACGGTCTGGCCATCTTGAACGAAAACGATCCAACCAAAAGAGAGTGGAGAATAATGACATCTTGACTGGTGCGTACAATGAGCGAACAGGCACAATCACTCCTCTGGCCATTGAGCTTTTCGTTTGTACTTGGCTTGGTCCCGGAGCCATTGCCTGTACCCTTGAAGCGAGCCGATCTTTTCACCTTTGGTAGCAAATCAAAAGTCAAATAACGATAAGGAAATGATTTGCAGAGACAGATAACTCACCATAAAAGTCGGGCACAGGATTACTACAAAAGCAAATTCATCAGAAACTGTTCGTCGGAAAGCGAAGAGGGCATACGTTGCAGTCTGCCGCGACGGGTCGACTCGATTCTTGACAATATGTTGATAGAACTGGGCGTCCCGCGCTTCAATTCGGGGCAGTATCTGCTTGTGGGTCATCCGCCAGATGGAGTTACCGACTGGAGGTGCATCAGACATTTGCCGTCGTCTGACATTGACATTACTCACCCATCGGTCCTAGAGGATGTCAAAATTGAAGTTTATTTTAAATACATCTTTGAAAACATACCGAGTAGATAGCCGAGGCCTGGAGCCAGCAGTGGTGTGAGTGTGAAGTCCGAAGACAAATAAATACCACTTACCCCCGCAAGAGATCGTCGCGAGTCCATAAACATAAATGGGCTCCACGCCAAAAATTGTGGACGTTGGATCGCTCTCAATGGATCCAAAGTAAGATAATCCCGCGGTAAGGGCGAGAAAGGTGCTCGGAATCGTAGTTGCCTGCAGATAAATTGCATGACGCAATAAGTATCAAGCGACTCATCCGAAGTTCACTAACCATCTCCCATCTCCTCTTTCCCTTTCGGATAGCAAGATACTCAGGCCAGCTCAGGAGAGGTTCATTGGAGGGCGTGCTAGTACTTGAGGCACGGGTTTGTGGGAAATTTAGTCTCCGTGATATATGGCGGGTACCGGCGGATAGTCTACCGGGCACTGCCGCGTTGCTAGAACGCACTCGGAGCGCGGATTGCATGTGGTGCCGCACCAAGGTTGCGTAGAAGTACGAGCGGGAGGCGACGAGCCGGACTGCGCTGAAAGAGAAGTGCGAAAGTTGCGACTGGGCAGAAGGCGTTGCTTTGGTAATCGAGGAGAGATCCCGTGCGTGGATGTTCATCTGGGTATCTAATTTACCTAAATGAGCATCGTTTCAAACCTTTCTCGACTGTCCTCAACGACGCTAGAGGCGCTCTCGAACCATAGTTTTTAGTCGTCGTGAACGGAGCATGCGTATGCACAGGATTGTATTGAAAAGTCAATCAATGTGCATACATATTTTATAAAGATATCTAACAACGGTTCTAGTCCGCTTCCGGGCGGTTTCCCGGGAAACGCCACGCACATGGCTCCATTGGGATACAAAATGCTTGGGTGCGGTTTGCCATCTCCCGGTTGTGTTGCTCTCGTCCTTGCCTCGGTCGCCTGCGCTCAGTGTCTCTTGGCTGGTGTATTCATAGAGAGCTTGACGTTCTCTTGTGCACACGCAAATCCAACTGCTCTACCAACCACTCATTTATCCCTCTCTTCACCGACATGCCCGTCCTTCCCCGTCAGCTTGGTCTCGAATCCCGTGAGTAAATCGTTTTTGCGCGTCGGTGTGCTACAATACGATATCTCTTTCCCCCTCAGTTATCTCCCAGGCTCTGGAGTCGAGGTTGTCCACCGCGTCCGCCGCTCTTTTCAGCACAACCCCGGTGGTGGTTGCTCCGACATCGACTGTTCCAGTTCAGCAAACGGTCCCTGCAGTCGTATCCACTCCTGTGGTTACTCAGAATACGCCTGTTGTCACTGTGACTCAGACAGTCGCGCCTTCGACTTCAAATGTTGTCACTCCAACCCCGACTCCGACGATCTCCGTCATCGTATTCACTACCACCACCAGCCCTGCGGTTATTTCGACTACACAAGCGGTGACCTCCTCAATTGACGCTCTCTCCTCGTCAAGCGATGCAGTTCCATCTTCGTCACCTGTGTCTTCCTTAGCTCAAACTACACCGGCGGCCCCAACCCCCGAAGTCTCAGTCGCTCCGACAACTAGCCGCTCGGCAACTTCTGCGGCCGTGTCTGGTACGGGAGTTCCTGCGAATGTGGGCAACAACGCACAATCGAGTTCTGGCATGAGTGGGGGGATTATTGGTACGCGCATAAACTGAACGCCAATCCAAAAGCTAACTTTGTCTCCAGCCCTTATTGTTGTCGGTGCTTTGCTGGCTGCCCTGCTCGCGGGCGCATTCACATTCCGTCGTGTTCAAGTTTACCGTCGCATGAAGCGCAGGGAGAACAACTTCGGTGCAGGCCCGGTTGGAGACACTGCTCCTTTCCCGTTCACCAATGTCTCTGAGACCGACTTGAAGGGTGCAGAGCCAATTACTCGTGATTTCCGCCAAGGCAGTGCCCCCTCCATCAATGAGAAGCCTCTCCCAAGTGTTGCGCTGGTGGAGCCATCTTACGCCGGCCGCGGTGCGAATTCGAACTTTGGACAATCTGGCCTTGGTAACAACATGTCTGGACCTTACCCGACAATGGGCGCCGCGGCTGGCTACGGATATGGGCAAAACGACAGGACCGCGTCTCCGGCCCCTCCTGCTCCTTTCATGCGTACTGCTTCCCCGGCTCCCTCCGGTACAGCACTACCGAGCCAGTACCCCACAGCGCCAACTCCTGCTCTGACTGTGCCTGCGCCAACTGAAGGTCTTGCTCCGCACCTTCGTGGCAGGAAACGAGTTGTGCAAACGTTCCAGCCGACGTTGCCTGACGAGTAAGTTAGTTGGTTTAGCTGTGTTTACATTTGCTTATGCCGTATCCAATAGGCTTGATATTCGCGACGGCGACTGGGTGACTATTGTCCATGCCTACGATGACGGTTGGGGTTTGTGTGAACGCAACGGGCGTCGCGGTGTTGTCCCTCTTGAGGTAAGTAAATGCATGGCTCGCTTATACATGTTCTAAAACTATTCTTCTTTTTGCTACCTAGTGCCTCGACCTTGGCAGGCCTGACTTCCGCGCCAGCCGACGACTGAGCTCGCTCTCCGCTATTAGGCAGTGAAATCGTCGGGGGCAAACTATCCTCGGTGACCAGATCGCCTATCCTTGAAATGCAGGTCATTCACCTCGGTCCTTACCTGATTTGATTCTGTCGCATATCCTGGCTTTGATTCCTGCGATTTATCTTTGAAGTTTCGCCCGATCTTACTTTTACTGCTTGCAGATTTGTTCCTATTTCTTCGTATACGAATAACGTGCTCTTTGCTGGTCTATTTTCTACGTTCCATGGAGTCCGTGACGACATACTGAAACTTTTTAAATCCTTTCGCGATAGGCGGCTTGCCGCCTTTGTTTATACTTGTGAATTACTTGATAACTGTAGCCTACGCTTTGCAATTGATTTCGCGCGCATTTCTTTTTGGGGTTTAAATCAATTTGGATTGTTCTGGAGACAAATGTTGTCACCGGCGCTTATCGAAGTTTCTGGCAACACACGCATCGCTCATAACCTCCGCCTCAACTAGAGCTCCTTACTCTCCCACCCTTTTTTCTTTCTCCCATAATTAATCCTTCAATATGGCTATGTCATCTACTACCGCTAACTGGCACTGGAAAAACAAGAACGTCACACCTTGGTACGTCTCCTAGATGCGCCGCCGGCGATGGAGCTCGGAGAATAATCCCGCGCCTCTTATAGGGCAAAAACGTGGTTTGAGCAGGAACTCGTCACTATTTCTCACTCAGAGAATGGATCTGAGGTCAAAGTGACCCGTGTTACTGAGGTAGATGGCGACTGCGAGCTCGGGCAGCGCAAGTCCAAGTAAGTCTTTAAGCGAGTCAAATCGGATGAGGCTAGGCTAGTATTGTGGCGGGGGCGCTGAACTTGGGACTCATAGGCTTATTACCATCTTCGACTGCAAGGTCGTTCTCTCCTGGTCAGGTTAGTACCGAATGCGCATTGGCGACGTGTCAGATGAGCTCAACACCATCACTTAGGCGAAGACAAGGAAGGGACCAAGGCCGAAGGCAGCTTGACTATCCCAGAGGTGTCGCACGAGCAATCGGACGGTTTGAGTGACTACGTGGTACGCGTCATTCTCCTGCCTTGGGGCGTTTGTAATACTAAAATGTTTGCCTTTGACCTTGTAGTATCAATGGTCCCTTACCAGCGGCTCCAGCCCAGCTGTAAACGCTCTTTATGCCCTGGCGAAAGCCAAACTGCCTTCGTTGCTCTCGCAGCGCTTCAATACCTTCCGTTCTGCTATGCTCGACACCCACGGCAAAGATCTCACTGTCACCGGTACACCAGGAACTACTACTCCGGGCACTCCCAACCCGCCTGTGTCTACTACTCCTCTCTCCAAGCCTGTTTCAGCCAAGGATGTCTCGAAGGGGATTCTGAATGCAACTACCGTCACCGTTGATGGTTCGTTCATGTGTAGCGCGGATGATATGTTCGAGCTCTTGACAGACGAGAAGCGGATACCTGCTTGGTCGCACGCTCCTGCACAGGTGAGCGCCATTGCCACAAGGGCCCGAGGGAAGCTTAAGTATGTTGTTATATAGTCGCAAGCTGCCGTAGGCGCACCATTTAGCTTGTTCGGAGGCGGCGTCACTGGTAAATATACAGAGTTGCAGAAGCCGACAAAGATTGTTTCGACTTGGAAGCTCAACTCTCCCAGCTGGCCAGCAGGTGGGCGATGTTTAGTTTTGGGTATATGCGAAATCTAACATTTGTACGACAGATCACGAGGGCCAACTCACCACGACTTTGAACCAGCAGAGCGACTCAACCAAGGTAGAGTTCAAGCTTTCTGGCGTTCCTCGAGGTATGGAAGATGAGCTCAGGAAGAACATTGAGGGATACTAGTGCGTGCAAAGTTTTTAGATGCGATATCTGGTTTACTGACAGTTGGTTTCACAGCATTCGGGGTTTCCAGGTAAGTTAAACTCTTGAGTGTCTGCATATACGACCCATTACTCACACATCGTTTATAGTCTATTGGGTATGTTAGGATCACCCCTGCTGAACCTTCAACGTCTTCTGTGTCTCCCAAACGCCAGCCCGCTACCAGTACCACCTCTTGGATCATTCCCTGCACCTTTGCTCTCCTCGCTTTGTCTGCTGCTCTCAGCTCTCGTTACATCTAACACCTTTCCTTTTTAAACTTTCCCAATCGTTTACCGTACTTTTGCTTACTGTTCACATTCATTACGTCTCTTGCAACAGACTCGCGAGCGCGCTGTAAACTTCAAACACACCTCAAGATTCACGACGAGATGGGGGGCTGTCGGTATAGAAGTACAGTAACATTGTAAACCATTACTACGGGAAAGACGAGATGCAATGAAAGAAACAACGTCAACGACAAACGATGGAAACCAAACGACCACAAGAAAACAACCTTTGTAATCACAAGAACGACTAATCAGACTTTTGCGATGGGTTATGTCGAGAAATAAAAGAGTCATACGTCACAGTAGGTTGTCCATACGGCTGAACACTTCCAAAACGGCAGCGATGATCTCGCAGCTCGGGTCCTCTCCGCCCTCTCCGCCAGCCTCAGCCCTCGCGAGACGCAAGAGTTCCGAGACGCTGGCGCTGCTGTCTCCGGAGCTCTGTCGCTTGCGTTGTTGTGCCTCGGCGCCGCCCTCCCTCGCACCGAAAGGCCACACGGAGAATTCAGCTAGGATATCGTCGCAGCGGCTGAGCGCGGCCTCCCGGGCATCGTAGTTTAGCCGAGCAAGCCCGTTCTCTAATACGCTGGCCGCATACTGTCACAAAAGATATAAATCAGGTAACGTAGCCGAAAGGGAAAGTGAGATGATGCCTACCGCCGACGTGACAAGGCACACAGCGCGAAGCGCGCGGAACTGGGTGCCCTCCTTGCCCAACGCAGAGGCAGGAATGGACGTCGTACGTGTGGTCAAGAGCGAAACGACACGGTTCACAACCTCATCTTTTGTTCGGGCGTCTGCAACAGGATGGGTTGCCATGTCGAATAGCAAAAAGTTGGTCTTCTCCGTGCGCAAGACACCCTTATCCACGAGCCCCTTTGCTAGTCGCTCGCGCACTTGCTTAAGCTGATATCCGATTTTCATGACGTTCCATGTCTCGCCTGTGCCACAAGTAATACAAAGTCAGGACCGAAGACCAACCAGATTGGCAGGAGAGATGACGCACCACTGAGCAAATCGATCCAGGTGCCGACACCCATTTTCTCGCTCGCCTTGATCATTTTGAGGGCTTCGTCGAGGATGGTTTCTCCAGTCTGACGCTCGTCGATGACTTCGATGAGACGGTCCGGAAGGGGATACCGTCGCCGCGCCGAATCTTTCACCATCGCGATTCGTTTACGCAGCGCGAGCTCCATGATAATACATCCGCGTAGCGCATAAGATATGTTGTCGTTCCAGAATGAGAGATACCCCTGTAAAAAGGTCACACACAGAAGTTCAGCGCGAGATTGTTGAGAACACAGGCAGTCAACGTACCTGTTTATCTTTGATCCCAAGCAACAACACGTCCTCCAAAATCGTCAAACGAGGCATACTCTTCCCCTCGCCCTCGGTCTCCAAATCACGAGGGTCAAACGCGATCTTTCCGCCACCTTCAAGCGCAGTTCCTCCTCCAAATCTATTCCCTCCAGCACTCGCGCTCGCTCCAGTCGGAGTTCCAGTCCTCGACGGAGACGACACGCTCGAGTTGGTCTCAGGCAGTCCCTCGGTCGTCATTGACGGCGTAGAGGTGCCTACTCGGCGCCGAGAAAGTCCAGACGTCGCCATCGCTGGTTTTATTTTTCGTGCTGGTCAAAATTGGAGTCCAGCTGTATGTGGGTGACTGGGCGCGCGGCAGGGGTGACCGTGGATAAGATGATGTGGTGTGCGCTAGGCGTGGAGAGCACTGCGCAGAAGCGCCGGAAGTCTCGTTTTTGATAACGTCCCTCAAAAGGCAGATAACTTTGTTTTATATAATAATTCATGGTATTTACGTCTCCTCGCTGGATTCTTTCGTAAGTGAGTGGATTTGTGAGCGCGCCTAGACCATTCAACCTAAATTCATTGACATGGTACATCACTTTGCCAAGAAAATGTATTCATAGACCGTCGAATACGATGCATTACATCGGGTTTTGCTGCTCGCTCCACCTCAGTCTGTGGTTTCGACATCGTAAAACAGACAAAGTGTGCCAGTCAAGTATAAGCTATTTTACTAATAAGAAAGACGTGTAACATTCAAAGCAGCTCTAGACTTTAGCGCCCTAAAGTTCCAGTGCCGGAACTGAAACGGAAACCTTGATTGAGAGACAGTCTTCACTTCTAGCATTAGCCTTACGTAATGATAGTATATATCTTGCCATATAGTTCAATTGGTGCCCTCCAAGCGAGCCGCGCATATACGCATGTTTATCTTATTCACTTCCTCCTGATTGTGACAAACGAATATCGAGTGGTATCTAACTCGCAGATCATGCATTTCTCTATACTTGAAAAATTACACATCTTAGCAATCCCAATAAACAACTAATTAGTGCGTGATATACAAAAAACGAATCTCCTCCAGAAACTAACGAATGAGGTAACACTATGACAAAACATGGTATGCTCTACAACCAAACCCAAAAACAATGAAGTGGACGGGAACATCTATGCTTTATGCGGCACCGGCGCCGGGCTTGATGCCCATCGCCTTGATGTTGTAGTTCTTGGTGAATCTGTGAGAGGTATTGTTAGAAATCGAGATACTGAAGCGATATAGATGAGATAACTCACAGTGCAGAGAGCGATGCCAAGAAGCCGGCCGGGACACCGATCAAGAACACGCTGTTCAGCGCTTTCAAGTCTAGAGCGCAAAGGGATATTAGTTCTTGGCCCGAAAGTCGAGCAATACTAAAATGACTCACAGGCTCGGATAACGGGCTCTTGTTGGTCAACCGGGAGCGTGAAGATGACAGACACACTCTGGCGGACAGCAACAGCAATGGCAGGTGGGAGGTCAGGCGCATACAGGAACAAGTATTTGCCGAGCTGATTGGCGAGGACAGAGCCAGCAATAGCAATACCGATGATACCACTAATATCCGAGATGATTAGTACAGCGCGAAAAGAGCCTCATGCAGATAAGAGCTTACCCAATGAGCTGGGTGAAGGTCACAAGGGAGCTTCCCTGAGGAATGAGTTCTTCCTCATGTGCGTACTCTGCCTGGATAGCAATGACCGTGTTCTGGAGGGCACCGCCAACACCAACGCCCAAAAGGATCTGATATCCGATTTCCTTGGCCGAGCCGGAGTTCTCGTTGAGGGTGTAGAGGAGACCAGCGCCGATGGAGGTGATGAGAGGGGAGCCGAGGAGGAAGGGCCAGTAGCGACCAGTAGTGTTGATAACACCTCCAGAGCCTCCAGCCATGACGACAACGCTAAGCATGAAGGGCAAGATGTCGATACCCGACTTGGTAGCAGAGTGGCCCTTGGTGACTTGGAAATAGACAGGGAGGTAGTAGGTGCCGAGTAGCAGGGTCAACATGACGAAGAACTAAAATTGGAATTTATATATTAGTTTTGATTTCAGATGGCAACTCGGAAGAACTTACAGCTTCCAAGCAGGTACCAATTTGAGTGCGGCGACGGAACATGGCCGTGCGGAGGATGGCACGATCTCCAAGCCTGTATTCCCAGCCGATGAAAACAATCAAAAGGACACCGAACTAGAGAAAGCTTATTAGGATCTGCGGTAGACATATAGGAGAAACAAACGTACCACGCAGAATAGGGCAATGACAACCTTGTCGTTCCAGGCGCGCTCATTTCCACCCCACTGGAGAGGCAGGAGGAGGGCAGTGACCATACCGAGAGCGAGAATAGAGCCGATCCAGTCGAGAGAGAGCCACTTCTGGAAGGTGGTCTTGCCTTCGTACTCAGCACCACCCATGGGAGGACGGTTGGGAGTCAAGAAGACGATGGTCGCAACAGTGATAGCACCGAATGGCAAGTTGATGTAGAAGCACCAACGCCAAGAGACGTGGTCGGTGAACGCGCCACCCAAGAGAGGGCCAACAACGCTAGCGAGGGCGAAGACAGCACCGAAGGTACCGAAAAGCACGGGGCGCTGCTCGAGGCGAGTGACCTGGGCAATGATGGACAGGACTGAAACGAAGATGCCGGCGGCACCGACACCCGCGAACGCACGACCGAAGATCAAAAACTCCATGGTAGTTGCGACGGCGCAGAACAAGGAGCCAATCTCAAAGAGAACGACGGCAGTGAGGTAAACCCATTTCGTGGGTGCGATGGCAAGGAGCTGGCCGTAGGTAAGCATGCATCCCGCCTGGGTGAGGAAGTAGCCGCTAGCTAGAGGACCATGAGAACTTGAAAGTGCACAGAGACAAACGACATACCAATCCATGTTACTTGGTCAAATGCATCGAATTTACTCGCGATGACAGGCAGAGCAGTTGCAACCTAAAGAAATTTACTAAGCGCCAAGCAGAGATCAAAGCGTAAGACCAACTTACGATTGTCTGATCGAGAGCAATGAGCAAGATGGACATCAGCATGCCCACGAAGACAAGGAAGAGGCGCGACCCGGAAAGGTAGCGGTCCTCGTCCGCGACGATGGTCGGAGCCATGCTCTCGCGGTTGGGATCGCCCTTTTCGAATTCTTTGGGCTCGAGCTTGGATGTGCGCGAGGCAACAGGAGTGAGCGTTGGCGCATTCTGTTCAGCCGACATGGTGGAAGCAGGCGCTGTGGATGCTGAGGACGCCAAGGTGCTTTGCAAGTGAAGGAGCTGGAGCAACTGAGGGATCGGAGCGCAACAGCCAAGCTTATAAACAGTCCATGGGTCGAAAACTAACGACGAGCGGCCTGGGGTCTGACGCGTCGAATTTTCCGAATCACCGGTATGGCCGTCTAGAAACAGGTCCCCACCCCTTCATTGGCCCTGACTCAGCTGTGGCGCAGCTCTATCCGCGCGGTGGTTGGACCCTTCGAGTCAGAGCCAATCATGCTCCAATTGAATATCCCCGGAGATGCCGCGGCCAACACATCCGGGCATCTACCAACCCCAAGTTGTCTATCCATTTACTGGCTACATTTATTTTATTTTACGCAAGTTTATCGACTGCGTGCACTGCGGACAACCTTGAGGACGTTTATCGGAGTACCTCATGGCCGAGATCGCAGGCCGGGGCATACGCGTTCGCGGGAGTGCGACCATTCTCGTGGATCCTGAGTCTGGCTGACCTATCACCCGCGCGGTTCGCTTGGCAAAGCTTGTCATCCCATTGCGTAATTTACTTAATCGCGCGGGGGTTTGGTACTGCGCAGCACCACGGGCGCTCTCCCTCGCCGTGTGTGCGCGAGTTGTGCCCTTTCGGTGCATTCCAGCGCTGGGAGACCTCCACTCTCTTGTATGCAGCGGACAGCGTCCTTCCGCTCGTTCGAATTCCTTGTCTTTACGTCTCTGCCGCCTCTTCATTCTGCTATCTATGCTCGATCGGTGGAGGCCATTACTCACATGACGTCGAAGCCCGTATCTTAAAAGCCAGCCCCGCCCTCTC
>JANWGL010005079.1:0-11395 GCA_025200755.1 Ceratobasidium sp. C01 | reverse complement strand
CCAATTTACCCCTGGCAAATTTGGGCAAATTTGCCCTAATAACACTGCCTTCAGGGTACACAGCTGCTAACCAACACGTTTTGCCCAATAAGGGTAAATTTGACCCAGCCTTTTTTCCTGACGCAGCGGCAGTTGTTGCTTTATCCTCTACGAGCCGAGTAGCAACTAAACCTCGAAACCTCATTTCAATTCGATCTAGCTCGGCTGCGGTGCCAGGGAGTGGTGATGTACCCGGAGCGCATGTCAGGCCAACTGCGAGGATGCCAGGAAATTCGTCAAATGTGCGAGGGGAAGGCAGAAGTGCACTGATAGTAGGGGTATAAGATGATACGACACGGTCAAAGATCATCGACTGCGAGGAGTAGTCCCCGGCGGCATGAATGGGAAGGAAGGAGAGTTGACCAGCTGTACACCAAGTGATGCGTGGCAAGTCATTACCTGGGCCTTTTCGCTACCAGGCTCAATGATTAATAACCCAATAGCACAAATAATGACATTCGTACGTACTGTATATCCTAGGAAGCTGAGCACAGGTTCGACTAGGTCTCTCCACAACATTGTTAAGGTGTCCTCAGGGCCGACTTGAGACGCTCGATTCCTTGGTCTAAAACCACCCCGATCGACCATGCCTTGACAACGAACCAGATGGGCCATCTGGGTACCGATGCTGGTGGCCTTTCGCTGAGAGAATTGTCTCAAGGGCACATGCGAGATATAATCGCCACAAGGGTGAATGACGAGGGCATCGCATCGATCGTCATGAACGTTGATCATAACTACAGCACTAGAATGTGCCGAACGCATGAGCTCTGACGCAGACCTTGGGCGTAGGAAGTTCTTGAGCCCAGGAAGGGCCCGGGCTTGAACGAGTAGTTCTTCCCACATCTTCGCGAGGTAACGATGTTGGCGAGCGGCGCATTCGAGGGAATTATCGTCAAGAGATTCAGTGGCGACGTTCGAGCTTGGGCCTGAACTTGCAGTTTCGAGGTCATGGGCGATCTGCTTGAGCTCTTCAGCTAATGTGGGATCAACCGCTAGCAAGTCCTCAAACGGCGCCCGAAGCTGGAGTATCTGTTTCCACACAACCGAGCGACCCTCTTCAAACCACTCGAGCGCCAGTCGGTGGTCTTTCATGTCAATAGCAGCAGCCACAGCTTGCGCGCACATGGTCCCCGCATCCTGAATGGCATTATAGCGGCCCTCGAGTGTGCTACCCAACCAGACAAGCTGAGGCAAGAGGACGAATGCCTGTCTGTAGGCGTCAAGCAAAGTGCTAGTTTGGTGCTTGCCACAGATATCAGCCCACCGAATCGCAGCTTTGAACCTGTCGTATGGACTGCCTGTGTATGAAAAGGCTGAGGTTCGATAGGAAATGATTGCCTGCTCAAGGTCGGAGCGGTTGCCTGAGAAAGTTGTGAAAGTAGGTTATGTGAGCTGCTTGCGGTGACTAGATATAACTTCAACAGAACATCGCAGCTCACCGAGGCACTTAAAACGGCTCAAAAGTGATCCGCCAAGATCATTTAGCCGGACTGGCATATCCGGATGCCCCTCAGGTGTGAGCAACACTGAATGCTGGTGATGGCCAATCGCTTTATTTAGATCTGAAAGGTCACCTATAGGCTCAAACCGGCTTCCAAGAGAGTTACCAAGACTATTGAGCCATACGGGCATATCTGGATGCCCCTTAGGTGTGAGCGATACGGCACGCTGGTGATACCCAATTGCTTCGTCTATATCCGTAAGATTATGTAGATGCTCAAATCGGCCCTGAAGCGAAAAGCCAAGGTTTTTGAGCAAAGCGGGCATGACAAGAGATTCCTCAGGCGTGAGCGAAACTGCCTTCTGGTGGTGCTCGATTGCTTTGTCTAGATCAGCAAGGTTATTCAGGCGTTGAAACCGCAACTGTAGCGAAGTGCCAAGATTGTTAAGCCATGTGGGCTTGTCCGTATCTCTTTCAGATGTGAGCGACACTGCCTGCTGCATGCGTTGAATAGCCTTGTCTAAGTCCACAAGGTTCCCTAGGCGCTTATACCAAGCATGAAGACCACCAAATGTGGTGTTGTGCATGTATGCTCTAAGACTCGCTCATGACTTATCTGTTTTCTCCATTAGTATGTTCAATTATGCAGTAGATATACAGGTGTCTATATGCCTAGAGGTTCTTGTTAACGTGTGCGAGATAAAATACATGCCTGACCCGACCTCAATCAAACCACGTGTTTCCAAACTTTCGCACGTGACGAGTACTATTACGACCTTCGCGTCGTCCCCCATCCCTTAAGGAACCGACGCGACGCGGTTTTTAATGTGTCCCCTAAACAAGCTACTATTTTGGGCCATATAGTTATATGCAAGTGATGCTTTACGGATAATGTACACTTCTAATGGTTAGATTTAGAGCAGAGCAATTGATCGCCTTTTGCTGCCCGAGCTGCATATATGCGCTTGCGACCTGCCCTCCTCACCTGTTCTTTCTTGTTGATCTCCTTGAATGAGCTATGAGGAAGAGAAAGCTCGATTGTGTTGACGATCGGCATCTCTGGGGTCTGTATATGCGAGGGTGAGTCAATCGTGCAACGGATGGGGATAAACCTTTGACCTCTTGAACCTTGGTAACTTCGGCACCATATGCAGCCCTTGCTTGCTCTCGTCGCTCTCGTTGCAACCTCTTCTTGCGTCGTTCATATTCTCGCTCCCTGGATTTCTCGCGAATCACCTGCATCTTGCTACGCTCTTGGGCCTGCTCTCGCCCCTCCCTGCACTCACTCACTTAAACCTTAAATCAGTCAAAAAAGATACCGATACGTACTAGTAAACGAGGCCAGCATCGAACAAGTTCAAGGGCAAGACGAGAAGAAACTCAGGTATACAAAACGATGTCACTGTAATCCTTTTGATATACCACTTTTTAGTTGACGCCAAGGTGTTTCGGTCCCCTGTCCCTTGGGTGCCCGACGCAGGGGGACAGTGTAATCAACAGATACAGAGTATAATTTACGCCCAGCGTCTTTATGTAAGCGACGTGAAAGTCGTGTCCGATACTGTAGCATGAATAGCGGGCAGAATTGCATGAAGCTTTAAAAATCATAGGAATGACATGTGCATCAGACTCAAAATGCCATCTGATCCGCCCGAAGAGTTCCTTGTTTCAACGCTCTTTCATAGCCCCATGTGGATATATGGCGCCCACCTCACAATATCCTTCACTCCCACTTTTTTCCGCAGACACTCCGCCGCCTTGTGTACAGCGACTGCTGCCCTCCTCGCATCTGGCATTCCTCCTTCCAACAGATGTTTATACACCTCGTCGGCGAACAGTGGCGCATCATTGTCCCGGATCGACCACATTGTAGCGATCACTGTGCGATAGCCAGCCGTCAACATTCCCGCCGCAAGATGAATTGCCTCGTCGGTCAACGCTTTGTCTCCAGTAGCTGTCTGACATGCAGACAAGAAAGCCAGGTCTGCATGTTTCAGCTGCCTCCGAGTGACTGTCGCCAAGTCCAGCGTTTCGCCGTGTAGATAGAAGGCACTTGCGGTGGGGTCGTTTGGGTTCTGCATGCCATGGCAGGCGAGGTGAACCCAGCTCGAATCTTCCATTTCGGCTAGAACAGCGGCGGGTGTTGCGTCGGCTCCATCAAGTCGAGTGGCCGGCAGAACATCAAACCTCTCCTGGATTCGATCCAGCTCTATCACCGTGCCAGGGAGAGGTGACATTCCAGGAGAAGCCTCCTGCCCGACTGCGAGGACGCCGGTGAACTCACTGAACTCCCGAGGAGATTGGAGTAATGCACTGAGTGTTGGGGTATACGATGATACAGCGTAGTCAAAGATCATGGACTGAGAGTTGTAGTCACCAGCCGCATGAATGGGAAGGAGAGAGAGGGGACCTGAGGTACACCAGGTGATATGTGGTAGGTGTTCTGCTGGTGCTTTTCGCTGGAAGCGTAGTTTATTACTGACTAAGAGGGAGATATTATTATAGTCATACGTACCGTGAAACCAAGGAAGCTGAGGACAGGCTCCACTACGTCTTTCCATAACATCGCCAGCACGTCCTCAAGACCGACTTTATTTGTCTGACTCAGTCGCTTAAGCTCACGGTCGTGCGAGCTACGTTCGCGGGCCAGATGAGACATCCTGACACCAATGTTAACGGCTTTCTGTCGGGAGAACCGAGTGAGGGGTACATATGAGATCTCGGTACCACCAAGATGAATGACAAGAGCATCGCAGTGATCACCACAAACGTTGATAACCACCACTGTGCCAGAATGGGCTGAATGCATGAGCTCGGACGTCACTTTTGGGCGCAAGAAATTCTCGAGTCCAGGAAGGTTTCGGACTAGAACAAGTAGCTCTTCCCACCTATTCGCGAGATGACGGTGGCGGCGAGCAGAGCGTTCGAGGGCATCCTTATCCAGAGATTCATTGACGGCGTTCGAGCTGGAGCGGGAGCTGGCATGTTCAAGGTCGCGAGCTACCTGCGTGAGTTTCTTAGCTAACTCTGGATCAACAGCCGACAGATTGTCGAACGGAGCGCGGAGCTGCAGAATCTGCTTCCATACAATCGAACGGCCCTCCTCAAACCACTCTAGCGCTAGCTTATACTCTTTCATGTCGATAGCAGCTCTTACCGCCTCAGCGCACATAGTCCCCACTTCTAGGATGGCATTGTAACGACGTTCGAACGTGCTTCCAAGCCAGACCACCTGCGGCAAGAGGGCAAATGCCTGTCTGTATGCATCGAGCAGGGTGCTTGTATCGTCAATGCGACTGATCTCAGCCCAATCAAGTGCCGCCCGGTACCGATCGAGTGGAGCACCTGTGGGTGAAAAGGCAGCATCTCTATAAGCAGCTATCAACTGCTTAAGATCATCTCCGTCGCCTGAAGGGGGCGGGGGTGAGTTGATGATGTAAGGACTGACGTGGAAGATTACCTAGGCGGTAGAACCGACTCTGAAGTGAATGGCCAAGATTGCTGAGCCGTGTGGGCATATCTGGATGTCCCTGAGGTGTGAGCGACACAGCCTGCCGCTCGTACTTGATAGCTTGGTCTAGATCTGCGATATTCCCCAGACGTGCGAACCGTCTCTGAAGTGTATTGCCAAGATTGTTGAGCCATGTGGGCATATCTGGATGTCCCTGAGGTGTGAGCGACAGAGCTTGCTGCCTGTATTCGATAGGCTGGTCTAGATCTGCGATATTCCCCAGACGCTCGAACCTGCTCAGAAGTGAGAAACCAAGATTGCTGAGCAGTGTGGGCATATCTGGATGTCCCTGAGGTGTGAGCGACAGAGCTTGCTGCTTGTACTCGATTGCTTGGTCTAGATCTGCGACATTCCCCAGACGCTCGAACCGGCTCAGAAGTGAGAAACCAAGATTGCTGAGCAGTGTGGGCATAGATGGATGTCCCTGAGGTTGGAGCGACAGAGCTTGCTGCTTGTACTCGATTGCTTGGTCTAGATCTGCGATAATCCCCAGACGCTCGAACCGGCTCTGAAGGGAAAGGCCAAGAATATTGAGCCATAGTGGCATATGTGGATGTCCCTGAGGTGTGAGCGACACAGCTTGCTGGAGGTACTCGACTGCTTGGTCTAGATCTGCCATGTTCCCCAGCCGTTCGAACTGGTTCCGAAGTGATTCGCCCAGGTTGCCCAGGCCTGTGGGCATATCTGGGTGTCCCTCAGGTGTGAGCGACACCGCCTTCTGCTTGTGCTTGATTGCTTCGTCCAGATCCCAGACATTTCCCAGATGCCTGAATCGTACCTGAAGCGAAACGCCAAGATCGCTGAGCCGTGTGGGCATGTCTGAATGTCCTTCAGGTGTGAGCGTCAGCGCGCTCCGATTGTTCCTGATCGACTCTTCCAGGTCTGAGCTGTCGCTCAATCGCTCAAACCGCCTCCACATCGATTCACCGAGATAGTTAAGCCACATAGGTAGGTCTGGATGACTCTCAGATGCGAGCGAGATTGCTTGTGTCAGCCCCTCAATGGCTTTGTTTAAATCCTTCAACCCATGCGTGGCCATAAACTCCTCGAAGTGAGATATAGCCTGTTCCGCAAGTGATTCGTATTCCGTCAATTGTTCTGCCATTCTTCCTTTCTGTTTATACGCTGGATTCAGCCCCCTTTAATCTGAAGGTCCGTGCTTAGCATACCTTTTCACTCTCTGATGCCTTTCTTTTCCCCTCGGAGCGATATCTAAATCAGCCAGTGCACGTAGAGTCAAACACACTCAAACTTGGCAGAGTAGGATCAAATCAGTCGCGCAGTAAGTGTAGTCGGACAGGTCGGTTCAAACAGGCTAGTATGTTAGCGTAGAAGGGTGAGTGTTGGTTTGAGGCATGCACGCATTCTTATATACTGACATATCGAGTCTCAAGGTGCGGTTTACCTTTGGATCTCAACCGAACGTTATTCCATTGCGCGGGTGCTCAATGCTATGACGGCCACGCTCACTTTTACACCCCCAAACGCGAACTTCCTTACCCTCAAACTGCGGACTGGGACAGGTTTGACAGATGGATCGGCAGCCTCGTGAAATGGAACCTCAGACGCCTTGCGGACGGTCACACGAGGATTTGCAGACTGTTCTCGAACTTGGTTTGCTCATCTACAAGCGCTCTGGCCCACAAATCTAGGGTACGATCTCCCAGTGTTTCGCATCCTGCAAGTATCAGCGCATTGGCTGCTGCGGGGACCACAACTCCTCGCTAGTCCATCAAGGCCGAAAAGGGAGATTCATTGGCAGTGCCAAATACTCGGATACTATGGTAGAACTTCATCGATAAGTGTTCGGCTGGGTTCAAGCTTCTCATTGGTGCTCACCTCCACGGTCGTCGCATCGCCGGATCCAATGCGGTTTCCTGCCTGCAGGATGCATGCGGTGGAGGTCGTGTCTCGGTTTGAACGTCACGTGTTGATCGGCACGATTTGAAATTGACTGTCGCCTCTGCTCGAACGACCAATTCGCCGAGCCCTGTCCACCGGTCGAGGAGGGCAGGTGCGGGATGGATAGAGCACTGCCAAGTCCGATATGCGCCAGGTGACGTCATCGGCGTCTCTTAGGGTGAATTGAACCCAGCGCTCAGTACAGGCCATGTCATTCGATTCTCCCGCACCCCAGCCTCCTCTGTCAACCTACCAAACACAACGTGCCCCCAGCTGCGGTGAGCATCGAATTTGCGATTGAGTCGGCCCTTTCTACGTCCATGGCTGCTTCTCGTACCAGCATCAAGAAAGAGCGGGAGCGAGACAGCGAGAGTAGTAAGTGTTTGTCGTCACATATAAATTATCTTGCGACTTGCCTGGTTTCGCTGGCGTTATGAATTATGTTGAGACGGGGGACTGGATGAATCGCTGACTTGTTTGCTTGCTTGTTTCTCATTTAGACGAGAGTGGGAGTGGGTATGAGACATATTTGAGCACTCCGCCGTTGCCGGGGAAGGCTAGTGCAGTTGCGGGTGCAGGGAGGCGAGAAGGTCCAACAACATTCGCACCCAAAGTAGCAATCACCATTCAATTCTAGATATTATTTAATTTTACCTGCTACGCCTCTGGTGAGTCTTTCCATTTTAGCCTTCCACTTTCCGACGCGTGTATCTATTGTGGGTGCAGTTGCTCAATTACAGCTCGTTTCCCGGATCGATGCTCGCACCTAGCGCGGTGACGCCTATCCCTTCCTCGTCTACGCGGCCCCAGCTCCCCAACAGCATGGTATTACCCAACCACAACCACAACCGACAAGAGGCAAGACGAAAGCTATCAGTCCGCACAATGAAAGTCCGAGTACGGCGTCCATCCCTGGGTCAACTCTAGGAGCTGTTCCTGCTCCTCACCCTGCTCCAGCTGCCACTATCGTTCCGGCCCCCAGTCCCTGCCTGAATGCCTCGCATCTAGTCCAGTCACTGTCCAGTACGTGTAAGCATCTCAACCTTTGCTGTGGCAACAACTTTCGCGACCGCAACTCTCGCAAACGGATTTGACAAGCCAGATATTAGCGCGACCGCGCCAAAGCGATCCACTTCATATATACCCTGCAGCTGCTGCCTCACTCTCAAATTCTTGGCGACTTTGGCGAGGTCTACACTCTTCCCGCTCATTTCTCGTCTGACGCCAACACTTCCGCGCCCAACACTTCTCTGGCTCCGGCTTTTTCCCACTACATGGATAAATCAGGCGATTTGACGCTTTCTCCAAATTCGACCACCGCGAACGCGATGGGGGCGTTAGGCGACCGTTTGCGTGCGGTGCAGGCGAATGGAACTGTGTGAGGCATCGGAAGACGCATATGAGAGGTTCCGCTGGTGCAACGCCGTTTAGGCGTACGCGGGCGGGGTGTGAGTCTGCGTTTGATCGGAAAGGCTCGTTGACGAGCGATGGGCGGAACGAGAGGACCCGTTTGGTCGGGCAAACTCAGCCAAGGTGAGTATTCTTTTGATCTTTTGGTGTTCTTGTGTCGGTTTCGTTCTCGTCTTCCTTACTATAGTATTTCCGTTTTTGGCTTGCTTGCTTGGTTCTGACAACTGACGATCTCGCAAATTTTAGACGCGTAAAACGAACTACTAAAACACCTAAATCCGACACTCCCGGTGACCCCTCCGCGTTCACCTTGACTACGATTAACAACTCACCACCCCGTTTCACCAACACCGGCAAACGTAACACGATCGGTTTGAACTTCTTCCCGTCTTTCTCCGACTCCGAGCCTGAACTTGACTCCGGCGAACCTTCTAAACGGTCTCGGAACAAGCATGGAAGCGAATGAGGGGAGAAGTTAGAGAAATGGACGAGCTGGTCAGATATGGACAGCTCGTAATTGATCCTCAGTTACATCGGCCTGGACCTAGTGAACGGGTTCAGGACAAGGATTACGAGTCAGTTGGTATCGAAGCGGGTGGGCTGAGAGCTGGTTTTGTGACCGGTCTGGGAACGAGCGTGAGGGCAGAGGCAATGCGAGCTATCGACGTGATCCAGGCTGTATTGCAGCGGAACGAGGTGAATGCGGACGCCGAGAAGAGTGGGAGCTGATGGGTGTTTGAGGGACGGTTTGAATGAGACTCGGCGTGGTCTGGGCAGTCGTTTTCTTTCAGCTGGGTCGGTTTTTGTTTGGTGTATGCGTCGAGTGTGTTTCAATAGCGTTATAAGTATTTTCGTGATTGCCTTTTCTGGACTATTTCTTGATGTGATGATTCGCCGAATTTAAGAAAACACATACGAAGGAGGATGCGGCTGGAGGATTTGCCTGAACGCATATAACCCAACATATCAATTGTGTGACTCTAGTTTTTATCAAGGGTTGGAGTGTTAGGGCCATTAGACTTTGTTCGTACCGAGTTATATATATATATATATATATACATATCATATGTCCTAGCTTTTGGGCCAGAAGGCACCAAGAAGCCGAATGGCCTAGGCATGCAGAGCTAGATCAGGAGTGCGTCACTAAAGCTCAGAGATAAGTGAGTATCGCTTAGTTCGATTGACTGAGGGTACCGGCCGCGAATTTAACGATAATCTTTATATGAGAATCCGCTTGTGGCTGACGCTCGAGGTGGGATGTGCGAGGTCGGTGACGAGGTGACCGAGGATTTGTCGTATGAAGCGAAACCGTTCGTATGCGCTTTCCGACCGCTTACCATTAGCTAGTGTTAGGTTGCTACATTCGATAATCAGTCCCTGGGGTTTCAATCTTGAGTAGAATTATGTTGGCACGGACATTCGAGTGGACCAGCCCTCGTACAAATCTACTGGAGAGTACTCTGATATATAAAGCGTTTATTCTGTTAGCGAGTAAGGCAGACGTTGATTTGGTCACGCTCAGGCCTGGTCGGGCGAAATCATCCCGCCTACGTGAGACAGTACGTGCCGCCTGGATCTCTAAAAAAACGTTGATTCTACTCACCATTCGCGTCCTCGTTCGCAATAGCTAAGATTTACGGGGTAGCTAGGTTGGTTGATGTTAGCGGAACTAGGTTGGTTGATTGGTTAGTTGGCGGAATAGCTACAACGGCCAGGGTCTTTTGGAACGCTTTTATACCGAGGGAACTATAGTATATTTCATGCATTCCCTGCGGTTTGTTACCATTGGGTATTTAGATTAGTCGAAGATCAACTCCTCGAATATTATGCAAGTGAGGAATGCCCACTGTTGAAATTGCGTTGGCTATATGCACATTTCACAGACCGAAGCATCAGTATATTCTCTCGTGTCGCGTCAAAAGTGGTGCGAGATGATAGCTGAGCAACGATATTCCTCTTGATTCTGATGGACCCGAATAGACCTTACGTCCCAATGGCTGACTCAGGTAGTCTTCACGGACCATCAATCGGAAGCTTGAGATATATCAGAAGCCTCTACATATCCTTAACAACCACGAGTCCCCCCAAAGAAGATTACCTGACCCAAGGGACGGACAGGAAGCAAATTGCCACCACCATACTGGGGGTGGGTACCCCATGCACGTGACTTGAGTCTGAACTGGAACCATCTAGAAATTGCTGATTAAGGCGTCGGCATTTATTACCCGAGCCTCCCGCGGGCCATAAATACAGCCCGACGGGCTCGCCCGCCTTGCAACATCCACCACAAGCCCTGATCTGTGAGTCGAATTGCCCGCCAATTGTGTACTAAACTCAATAGTCACGTTAGAATCTAGGTTTAACATGGCCGCAGATCAATTCCTTGAGCAGCAGTGCGAGACATGTAATGTAGTTATTAAAGTATATCCATCTTGACCGCATGGTTTCACAAACTGGGAGAGGCACCAGGCGGGCGACAAACATCAAAGAAAATTAATAAGAGCCCGTCTCGACCCCAAGCCGAATGAGCAACTACCAGTAGACAACGGTCTGGTAGATTCTCTAGGGCACAATGTAGCGGCGGTCGCACCCACTTCCCCCAAAACATTAGTGACTTCGATACCGCAATCCGTTGGGAACTGCTCTCCGCAATCGGGGGGCAGGTCCTCTAACGTCAACCCAGATACCTTAGTACACCTGGAGGAGCTCCTTCGCAATCACATATCTAGATTGCCTCTGGGTAGGGATGTCACCCGGGAATTTTGCGGGAATCCGGCACCCGCACCCGGGAATCCCGCACATTTTACGGGTTCCCGCTCCGGCTCCGGCTCCCGCACGCGGGAAGGCCGGAATTCCGCGGGAATTCTCGCATGGCCAACCACATATGTCACCACAACCAGATGAAATATATACCATTAAATGCGCATAAATCACAGCTCTCCGAATATGTAATTGAAGTGCCGGATATAATTTATCCTGACCGTGTCGGCCGTGATTTACTGTCCAAAATATATTCACAGGGCACGCGCCGCCTCCCCAGGCTCACCAATGCATATATCCTGACGCGTTCAAGTGTATTTAGGATGAAT
>JANWGL010005070.1:0-12096 GCA_025200755.1 Ceratobasidium sp. C01 | reverse complement strand
ATACAGCACGGCGTACGGGTGCCTTCACGCTTCCCATCTCCTTGATCAATGTCGCAACCACGTCTTTCGGAATTGTCTCATTCCGCGCTAGCGCAGCTATAAATATCCCAAATATTAGGCCCTTCCTGAAAGAAAAGCGAGTAACAAAACAAACCTCCTAGCAGAGTACCAACAGCACTCCATCCATCTTCGCGCGCGTCCTTCGCAACACCCGGTAAAGCAGCGCTTAAAGCCTCCACGGCCCCACTCCCACTCCCACTACGCGGCAGGGCAGCAGCTATAGAGACCATCGCAGCCCTATGGTCCGCGCTAGCAGTTTTGACGGCTAGAATCAACCCTCGCGCAGTCTCTACATTCTGGTCATGCACACTCGCGTCGCCGGCCTCGGGTGCCGGCGCAGCAGGGAGCGAAGGCGTGGGTCGAGGGGAAGGAGGAGCGAGAAGGGCCTCGACGGCTCGGATGGATGCGGTACGCGCAGCGGGGTTCGTTGATTTTGCGGCGCCAAGAATAGGATTTAGCGTGCGCGTGAAGAGGGGTGGAGGAAGAGCACGCGGAAGAGCACCGAGGAATGAAGCAAGTACTGTGGGTAAAGGAATCAACGGTGGGGGATGGAGTCGTAGAAGTTTAGGGATGGGTTCACGAGTTTTACGTGTCAGGTTTCAAATGGAATGGTTTAAATACCAAGGACATTAGCGCAATGAGCCTTGCGTATATGCTGTCACGGACGTACCATCTAGCGAAACCTCGGGAGATCTCAAGATTGCTTTCTCTACCGCGGGTATTACAACTTCCGTTAGGTCCTCATCCGTAAGACAATTTTGGATAAGATCGTGGAAGGATTTCTGTGACCAGCAAACGCCATCAGGTCCCCATAAGTTTGCATACCGCTAATTATAGGCTAACCAGAGTATACGCAGGTACTGCTGTTCGAGAGAGAAGCACATTTGAGGCATAATAATTCAAAACCTTTGGCTGCGAGCGCGGTATTAGAGCCCACGGTCTTAAAGTGATAGGATTTACTCGCCTTAATGGAGGCAATGTACGAAACTCCAGGGCTTCCCTCCCCGGCTTTAGCAGGCCGAAGTCGCAAAGCCACATCGACCGAGACGCCGATCAGCACAGAGTAGGTTAGAGGTGTAGAGGACGTCTTTGCTGACTCTAAAAGCGCGTCAACGACTCCAGGGATGAGGGTATGATTCTATGCCGCAAATTAATACTTTAATTACAGTCTCATACATAGTATACTCGACTCACATTTCGCAAGGTTCTCCTAGCGAGTACAAATGCACTCCTGCTCGCGCCGGGTTTACCGTGGCGGACAACGGCGTCAATAAGCACGGCGGTGGTGGCTACTATAACCTTAAAGGTCTTGGCAGACAAGAAATCTTCGCCCTTCGCACAGGCGGTAAAAGCAGCAGCAATCCAAGTGAAAAGGACAAAATAGTTCGAAGGAGCAAGTGGGCGAGTAGATTCTTTATTGATCCAAGCAACAAGGGTATGCGTGATGAGTGAGGGTGTGGGCGGGGGAGAAGAGGGAGAGACGTCTCGTCGTAACAGGGAGTTGATACAATCAAGTACGGCGTGTCTAGAGTCGGAGTCAGCGTAGCGAGGATAAGTCAACATCAAAAGATGGAGTATATCCAAGCTTTGTTCCTGTGATATATCTAATACAATGTCAGGCCAGATCAAATAGAGTATCATAACGCGTACCTCCTCGAGCAGCCACAACACCAAGCCGCTCTTTTAAGAACTCGATCCTAGCCCTCGTTCCATCGCCCAGTAAACGAGTCTGTGCTATAGCGCAAAACGCAACCCAGTCTTGTTCTTCGTTAAGTTCTCCAACGTCGGGAGTTTCATTTTCGTCGTCGCTGGCTTCGTCGCGGGCAGCGGCGATCCAAGAGTGAATGTCAGACTTGCTCATGGCCGATTGACCAGACGCAGCGACGAGTTTTGCGATTCCTGATTTCCGAGGCACCGTGCCAATAATCAAGATTGGTTTGGTTTGGCACAGTATCGAACTTTTCTACTTGCTGAGTCAGCGAGAGTATGATTCAGCTGCTTGGGGACTTTGAGCCCTAAGCCTAATCGGGAACTGAGCTCAAATCTCGGGCCGTTCAATCATTCTGGAGCTTCTTTGCCCATCACTCGCGAAGTTCAGTTGAACATGTCTCCTCAATAATGTGTTTCGCGGATTGTCCTGCTGTAGAAAAAACTTGAGTCCCATCCCAGCCCATCCCCATCCTGCACACTTCGGAACCAAATCTGCACCCGGTTACCGGCCTGCCTCTTAGGACCCTTGGACCCTTGCCTAGCCACACTAATCATGGGTGGTCCGCAACTTCATACCCGCATTGGAGAAGGCGCATCAGGCAAGTCCACAAGTAACGTGGCACCCTCGTTCTTACGCATACAATATGACTATCCAGATACTACAACACTCGCCCCGCGCACTGTCTTTCCCGTCGATGGACGGTGGTTTTACCCTGCGGGCGACGATCATGCACACCCGTTTCTTCCTTTTGTACGATTCAACGACGACCCGTGTTTTCTAAGTAATATCCAAAGCCTTGGCATCCCTCTCCTAGTCAACGTCGAATGGAAGCCTCACAGCAACGCGGGTGGTCTCCGTGGCGGTTTTGGATACGTTGAGCGCGCGTTGTGGAACAAGCAGGACATAGCTGTGAAGTTCCTGAAAAGCTCACAAACAGTATCAGGTACTGTGCATGGGAAGAAGGTGAGTGTTTCTGTGTTTAGTGCAGCGTGTGTTATCTAAATTAGACTATGGGTAGTTGTTTCGCAGGGAACTGGCTGCATGGCAGAAACTGGCCCACCCAAATATCCTCCCGTTCATCGGGGTGGTGTGCGTGAACAACACGTACCTTGGCATGGCCTCTCCATATATGTTCAACGGGTGCGCACCCGAATATCTCTCCAGCCACCCGGAATCCGACGCACTGCAAATAGTATGACGTCTATCTCGTTGCTCCCATCGTGTGTTCTGATGCTTGGAATACAGCTACACGATGTAGCTAAAGGTATGAGTCATTTAGCGTCCCAAACCCCACCGATTGCCCATGGTGACCTCAAAGGGGTAAGTCGCGCACCTCCCGTCTACGCCCGAATCCACTTACCCAATTAGCGTAGGCAAACGTCTTGATCGATCAACACGGCCGGGCTTGCATCTGTGACTTTGGCTTATCTCGCTTCATGAAGGACCTCATGTCTATTGACACCAGGTTTGGAGGCACGATTCGGTAAGTCCGCTCACATAACTGGTGCATCTCAATATGAAGTCTGTTATCGTGGCTGGGTATAGATGGATGGCGCCTGAACAGCTTCGGGCGGATATAATGATCGTGTCTCTCCCCGCTGATATTTTCTCGTGGGGGATGCTGGCTCTCGAGGTATGATTTATCGTTTTCCTGTAGATTTCAAACTAATCATTGTCCTTTGGTGCAGTTAATGACAGGTACGATACCCTGGTCAGAGGTTCAACAGGACTGTGCCGTAATCTACAAGGTCACTGCGCATGGACTGCGTCCCAAAAGGCCGGCCTGCGTTTCTGATCGATGCGCCGTATCATCGTGCAAGTGCTTGATAGGAAACGACACGCTCTGGGAGCTGATCCAGTGGTGCTGGGAGGATGCACCTGAAAAAAGGCCGAGCGTTGTACAACTTTGCGAGGCTCTGGAGGTAATGCGAATTGACTGGGAGAGGGGTGCGATGGTGGCCGGGGCAGCGCGGGGATGGCGTGCTCGGGTAAAGTGGTATTCATGGGTATCTAGTAGGTGCCTGTTTGTATTGTATTTAATATATCGTTGTATTTCTCGTGTATATGCATATATGCACCTCAGTATACTTAATATCTGCTATCTTGTTATGTTTCTCGCTTTTGTACATATTTACACCTATGCAGCGTAGCCGTCATGTTTTTTTTTTGGTCACGTGCCGCTCTCTCACGCTCTATTTCCATGTCTCATATATGCGCCCAACTTCCAATGTTCGTCTACTTCACACTACGGTACTTTGTTGTATGTTTGTAGATGATACATTGAGTTTTATGTTCCTATTTCTTCACGTCGTTCGCTCGTCGCCTTGCATAGTAACCATGCCCGATCTTGTCTCCCACCCGGACTACATCTTTTCGCCTTCTTTTTTTGTCCTTGTTTTCTCATCCCTCCAGAGTATGCCCTTCTCGGTTTTCTCTTGAGGCTCTGTTAGCTACCTATATATCTATGTTATGTCTCTTTATTACACACTCGAGAACCTCAGGCGTGGAGACTCCTCGCTTGTGTGCAGCGGCGAATAATTCCTCGGCGAAAATAACAACCCCCCCCCCCGCCGAGCAGAGAAGGGGCCACCCTGTCTACAAAGATGTGTAGGTGTCCAATAGGGAGCGTCCCGAATGCCATGGTCGCCGCCTCAGCATTCCCCGCGCCTGGGTATTCGAGCATGAGAGCTCGGGCTAACTGATGACCTACGGAACCAGAGATGACGCAATTTGACACAGTATCCCCCTTGACCTTCTTCCGCGCGTCAACCTCAAGCATCGCAGCGCTCTTAGGCGTAACCTCTGCTTCTCCCTTCTCCCTCATTTTCTCGGTATCAACCTCAACTCCTGTAATTTTACGTTTTCAGCTCGCCCAGACGACGGCTCTAACTCTCAGTATCTTCAGAAACTAGCACGTCCGGGATCCAGATTTACAACGGAAGTTTCTTTTTACCAAGTGAACAAGCTTGACCGCCAAGCATCCCAGAGTCGTCTGAAACAAGGCCTTTGCTAAACCACCGGACTTGTCACGGGTCAACCTCAACACAGTACCCCGCTGCTCGATTTAGCTATGCACCAAATACGGCGCGCTTCCCCGGAGCTTCTGCCGGTTACGGCCGACGAGGATGTGTCCCGATGCCGGTGCCAGTGTGGGGGGATTCACTCAAGCGCTCCAGCTCATAATGAGATTTCACTGTGCAGCCAGCTCCCGATGTCCTTTCGATATGCTTCAACTGCCCATATGTCTTAGTAGAACCGAAGAATGCGAGCTCGCTTTCCGCCTGAGAATAGAACCGCTAAAGGGCTCGGTGCTCTAGGTCCCGGCAATTTGTTTTCGTGAAGACCATTCAGGACGCGATGAGATGCTCGCCGGCTTGGCATAGGTCCAAAAACAATCGCATGACTGACCGCAGGCCCAAGCCCATTCAATCGTGCGACAAATACAATGCGCTTTCCCGGATCTTCTGCCGGCTCCGGCACGTTGAAATGCACCTCAATCCCGGTTCCGGCGTGCGGAAACTGGTTCAGGCGCCCGGCGCATAGCGAACTTCCTTTGCGCAGCCACCGTCAGATCGACTCTCGCCACGCCAAAACCACCAATCTTCTCCTCGAACTGAGCCCAAACTGACCTCGCTCTCCAAGAGAGAGTGGGACGGCTAGAAATCTCAATGCTCTACGGCTGGGGGGCGAGGGACGCAGAAATCCAGCTTGCAATGCGACGGGAAATATGCCTCCGCCTCCCCACAGTATATAACCCAGGCTGGGGACGCGATTAGTTCTTCACTCAACCCGAGCCCTACCTTCCAGCCTTCCAGCCCTCACAACCTTTACCACAACCTTTACCACTACCACCATGCCTACCACACCCTTTACATTTACCACCCCCACCTACTCCCCCCTCTCCACCACCGATATCCTCCGTGTCCTCCTTGCCGCCTATCCCACCCTCACTGTCAACCATCGCATGTTCACCGAGGAACTTGTCCGCGCGGTGGCCATCTCGCTCTCAGGTCGCCCCGATCAGTTCCCCGAGCCCGCGACACTCCCTCCCGACATGCACGCCGAAGGTCTCCTCCTCGCGAACTACCTCGGCGTCTCGCTTCGGAACGACATGTGGACTGGGGAAGGCAAGATCGACATTCCTCTTCTGTACCAGCGTATAACTCTTAGAGTTATAAGCCATCTGCTTGACTGCGCGGTGAGTGCCTCGAACCTAATTTATTTGGTGTATGCATACTGATGTATTCATGTTCGGTGTAGGCCGCAGGTGGGTTAGCGATTGAGTCGTTCCTTGGCACGTACGAGGATGCAATCGTCTACCTGCACACCGTTAAGAGCTCTCAGCTCCAGGCGGATGTCGCCCAAGTCACACGTCAGAGAGGGCAGAAACGTAATACTAACCAGATGATGATGATAGAAGTACGGGGGGAGGCAGAGAAGATGGTCAGAGAGAAGAGTGCGGTGAGGAGGATGAAAGAGAGGATGGGAAAGATGATGAAAGTTGGAGCTCGGGGAGCTCGTGATGCGGAGAGAGCAGATGAGAGGTGTGATGGGGAGTTGTTTCTTGGTCGCGTTGCGGCTGCTTTGGAGACTTCTCCTTTTGACTTGAGTGTTTGCGTTTGATTTGGCTTCTTCTTTTTCTTTTTCTTTTTCTTTTCCGTTTCTCTTTCCTTTTTGGTTTGGACACTTCTCTCTCTTAACTCAGCTCGGACTCGGACGGACTATTGATATCACTAACATATGCGACTCTCGTCGTCAGAAGCATACCCCTTGCCCCCTTTTGTAGACCTCAACCCCAATACCTGGACCCCGTGGATGACCTCTTTGGCTCTCTTTGGCTCTAGCGAATCTCTCTGGTGTTTCTCTCTGGCTCTCTGGGACTGGTTTCTCTCTTGGCGACTCTTGGGCTTGGTTCTATCTGGGTGACTCTCTGGGTTCTTGGTCTTGTTACTAGGCTTTTGTGCTCTCTGGTTTCGGTCTATCTCTCCTCCTCTCCGTATATCTCATGTGTATTTCATCATCAGCTGGGTAAGTTCAATGATTCTCGTTCGACCTCTATCGGTACTAATAGCGCTCCTGCAGGTAGATCGTCTACTCCGTCGAACGAACCAACGAATATAATCGATCCTCCATTCAAAGCAACCTCTCCCCTCTTACCTCAACTTCATATCATCTCCTTTCTCTCCCTCCGATAAATCCTAAAAAAAGACACCCCACCACTAAACCTCACATATAAAAAGATTCTATGTTTGATATCTGGTTCTGGACAATTTTGTTTTGGCTCTCGTTTGCTTATTGGACTCTTATGTATCGGCTTTTTTAGTTTCTTGTGTTTGGACTATTGTCTCGATTGTCTGAAATATGATATCTGGCTCGCTCCCCAAAGAATTTATACGTATGATAGTAAGATTTCGAGGCTCCTAACATTAGGTCAAAAGTGAGAGCGATGGTCCAAATAGGTAAGTCTACGAGTGATCAATCCAGATTTATGCGCTGTAAAGCAGTTTAAGCTTCCCCATTCCGGCGAATGGCTTGAGTGTGGGATGGAATGATCCTGTACGTCCCTGCCTTTCGAACGCAGGGATGTTCCTCCGGCGTCTTATAACGAG
The DNA here is from genome assembly GCA_025200755.1 of Ceratobasidium sp. C01. Taxonomy (NCBI): domain Eukaryota; kingdom Fungi; phylum Basidiomycota; class Agaricomycetes; order Cantharellales; family Ceratobasidiaceae; genus Ceratobasidium; species Ceratobasidium sp. C01. The sequence goes on along the minus strand of JANWGL010005070.1, from coordinate 4,716 downwards.
AATACACGTCAACCGGAGCCAGCGACATACGCGCATATACATCTGCCTCATCGATAAAAGGGGCATTAAGATGAATCGAGGCTCTAATGCGTACATCCCAAGTGTGAAAATCCATACTCGCCAATGGCCAGACCGTGAGATAATCGCCGTCAGAGTTTGTCATGACATCATCAACTTGGTCAGTCACAACACCGCGACGCGACATGAGAGATGGTCTCCAGATAAACCCACGAAATCCGCACAAAATAACAAACAGCGAGAGACGAACGCGAAAGTTCCCGAGAGACGAAGAATGTGATAGAAATCCGGGGAATTACTGTGGGAGCGAGACCCTTGCTTAGTCAGGAGATGTGCATTATTTTTCATCGGAATGAGTTTTTAGAGCCACCAAGTCCGGCAGTCTCTGCGCATACTCTCTCCCTCCCTCTCTACCACACTAAAAATGTTGTCCGCCGCCCGAGCTGCGAGGTCCTCTTCGTTGAGGACCGGAGCATATGCTGTAAGTAGCTCCATGCGTTTGGATTGCTCATCCTGACGTTCATTGCAGAACATCCCGCGCTCGATGATCGCACGGAGCATGAACTCCAAGGTCAACGGTGAGTATCACTCGAGATATTGCGTCTCACTAGGGCGCTGAATGGATATGCAGGTCCCGTCATCGGTATCGATCTCGGCACGACCAACTCCTGTGTCGCCGTCATGGAGGGCAAGTCGGCCCGCGTGATCGAAAATGCCGAAGGTGTACGCACCACCCCCTCGGTCGTGGCGTTCACCAAGCACGGTGAACGTTTGGTTGGTCTGCCAGCCAAGCGTCAGGCGGTGGTCAATCCCGAGAACACCATCTTTGCGTTCAAGCGTCTTATCGGTCGCAAGTTCAAGGATCCAGAGGTCCAGGAGGACATTAAGCACTGGCCATTTAAGCTTGTGGCCAAGTCTGACGGGCGACCAGCTGTTCAGATTGACCGAGACGGCAAGCCCCACCAACTGGTGCGTTTTTATTTCATTTGGAGATGTATTTTAATCTGACTCTCTTGTATGCAGGCCGCCGAGGAGCTCTCATCGATGGTTCTCACCAAGATGAAGCAGACCGCCGAGGCTTACTTGAACAAGAAAGTCAAGTAAGTAAATTTAAAATATCGCATTTATTCGTATATTTATGCCGCAAATTAGTCACGCTGTCGTCACCGTGCCGGCTTACTTCAATGATGCTCAGCGACAAGCCACCAAAGACGCCGGATCGATCGCTGGTCTCGACGTCCTCCGTGTTATCAACGAGCCCACCGCCGCAGCTCTTGCCTATGGTCTCGACCGTGAACAATCCTCCGTCATCGCCGTCTACGATCTCGGTGGAGGCACTTTCGATATCTCCATCCTCGAGATGCAAAAGGGCGTCTTCGAGGTCAAGTCCACCAACGGTGACACCCATCTCGGTGGAGAGGACTTTGACGTCGTACTCGTAAACCACCTATTGTCCGAGTTCAAGAAAGAGTCCGGGATCGATCTGAGCCAGGACCGCGTAGCGATCCAGCGTATCCGTGAGGCGGCCGAGAAAGCCAAGATCGAGCTCTCGTCGACGTCCCAGACCGAGGTCAACTTGCCGTTCATCACCGCCGACGCCTCGGGCCCGAAACACATCAATACGCGTCTTACTCGACCCCAATTCGAGAAACTCGTCGAGCCGCTCATCCAGCGCACGATCGAGCCGTGCAAAAAGGCTCTCGCGGACGCGGGGATCAAGCCTTCGGAGGTGAAGGAGATTATCCTCGTCGGAGGAATGTCTCGTATGCCTCGCGTGATCGAGACCGTGAAGCAGGTGTTTGGACGCGATGCGAGCAAGGGCGTGAACCCCGATGAGGCGGTTGCGATCGGCGCGTCGATCCAGGGCGGTGTCCTCGCTGGAAACGTCACCGATATCTTGTTGCTCGATGTTACTCCTCTCTCGCTCGGAATTGAGACCCTCGGTGGAATCATGACCAAGCTCATCGCACGTAACACTACGATCCCGACCAAGAAGAGCCAGGTCTTCTCGACCGCTGCGGACGGCCAGACTGCGATCGAGGTGAAGATCTACCAAGGCGAGCGTGAACTCGTGCGCGACAACAAGCTCCTCGGGAACTTCAACCTCGTTGGTATCCCGCCTGCCCCCAAGGGCGTCCCCCAGATCGAGATTACGTTCGATATCGATGCGGACGGTATCGTGAACGTTGGTGCGAAGGATAAGGCGACGGGCAAGGACCAGAGCATGACGATTGCGTCGTCGAGCGGGTTGAGCGACAAGGACATCGAGAGGATGTTGGAGGAGAGTGAGAAGCATGCCGAGGAGGATAAGGCGAGGAGGGTGTTGATCGAGGAGAGCAACAGGGCGGAGAGTGTTTGCGTTGATACCGAGAAGGGTGAGTTGCCTGCTTCCTAATACCGACCGGGGTTGTTATTGACTTGAAATCGACAGCCATGAGCGAGTTCAAGGACCAACTCGAGGCTGGAGAGCGCGAGAAGGTGACCAAGCTCATTGCCGAGCTGCGCGAGCTCGCTGCCAAGGGCCAAGCAGGCGACGCCTCGATCACAGGCGAGCAGATCAAGGAAGCCATCGGCGCGACGCAACAAGCCTCGCTCGGCCTCTTCCAGAAAGTGTACGAGAAGCGCGCCGCGCAGGACGCGGAGCCCGCCAAGGAGGAAGAGTCCAAAGAGGAGAAGAAGGATTAAACCCCCCCCCCCTTTCTTAGACCTTTCCCTTCGCCTTTCTAGCCACACACTCATTTAACCCATCTGTACAGCTTCGCTCTCCCGTGGCCATCGTTTGTTATCTTATGTAGCATCTTCCCGTCCTACGATTCGACTAGTCCATAGTGCTCGTGCTCGTTCTCATCACACCCCCACTCTATAGTATTTGACTTTGCACACGTTTTATGTACCGCTCGGTTTGTGGTATTGTTGCTCGTACCCGTTGACTGAATGGAAAATTACAGTTTGTACGTGAACTTTTTTTTGGGTGGGATGGGATGGGATGAACTGTGGTGGGTCGGGGCCGAAAGGTGGAGGTTTGAGTGTTGTAACGGTAACGGGGAATGAGTGGCAAGGAGGCGCGGTAGACAAGCGAGAAATGGGGAAAAGCGATGATGAGGGAGGCGAGCTGGCCGGGTACTTTGTTGATCCCCTCTGCTCTCTCGCGCGACAAGGGTAGTAATCTGTCCTAAGCTGCAGGCTTCTGAGTTTCATTTGACCTTAACCTAGCGAACTCGAAAGCGAGTTATCAGCGCTCCAGCTCACATAGACAAACTCTAACTCTACCATGTGAACGCAAGAGAACACGTCACATAAACGCACGAATACATAGATGGAGGTGAGTTCATAAAAATACGATGTAGATGCATATGCGGTAGTAATACAAAAATGATGCGCTCAGTCAATTGGCCATTTCCAAATCTTCCTCTCCTCCATTCCTTTTCTGGCCCGTCAAGCCTATTAACCCCCCGCGCTCCGCGTTCCGGCCTCACTACCCCCTTCGCTCCACCCTAACCCCTATCCATCCCACCTGTCCCATTATGACATATCACCCCACCGGTACATCCATATCCGCTACGTCCGCCGTGAAAGGAGCCGGGGGTTACCAATCTCGGGGCCGGGCGGCGGCGGCGCTCGGCGTCCGTCGATCATGGTCCTGGGACGCGGTTGAGGACGTGCTCGAGGACCGTCCACGTTGCTGCCTGAAAGTTGCCTAGTGAGGCGGGGAACATACGCGACAAAGCAGGAGGGGGAGGAGATCGCAGACACCAGCACCACCGCACAAACACCATCACAGACCATCAATGCCGGCACCAGCATTGAAACAGACACCATCACAAATAGATACAGTTAGGGATCAGGAAGGGTAGGGTGTGGCGGGGTGAATACGAGTCATGTGTATGGAAGGAGCCGAGTACTGACCTCGGCATGCGCGGCTGGCGCATCGTAGTACTGAACCGGTTTGCGTTTGGGCTTTGCGACGGTTGTTGACCCCGCAGGAGGCCGGTGCTGTTCAATGTGCTGAGTGCTCCCTCCTAGGTCCATGTCGTCTGTCTCGAAGAGGATCATCGATTGGTGAGGGGGAGAGGGGAAGCTGATGCTCGACATGGCTTTGGGCGAGTAGTCGGGTCCGAGATCGAGCATTAGGCTATTCTCCTGCAGGGATATTTCACGTGTGAGTAATGATGTTTATGGACTCGGCGCGAGGGGGCAAGGCTGAAATTGCCCGAAGATACCGCGGAGCGAATTACTCACAGATAGAGGCTCGTCGTCGGTCTCCTCGTCAGAGTCGTCAATGTAGCTAGAGCGGTGGTGATCATGACGCGAGTGGTGGTGGTGATGCTCGTGGTGCCGCGAGGAGGAGCGCTCGTGTCGGCGTGGACGGGCCTCGGGAGCCGGCGCAGGTGCGGGCTTTGGGTCCTTGGTGGTCATGTTGGCCAAGAAACGGGTGATGAAGGACGACATGCTGAGTAGTCGGCTAGGAGGCAGAAGCTAAGGTAGAGGAGGGCGGGTGGTGGGAGGTGGTGGTTGCTGTCGCCAGGACGAGTTTCTCAGGAGGCGGCAAGAAAAGAGCAACGCAGGCCGGAGGGTATATCGCGGCCAGGGGGGGTAGGGATGCTGACGGGAAGACATCGGACCTCTGCAAGCTGTCATTTATAATAGTTGTCTTCGGCTATGACTACGGGCCACCGTTGCAGAACCCAAATGGCATCA